>JNEY01000007.1:1244006-1335544 GCA_020875895.1 Aphelenchus avenae
AATTTTCAATACATTTTTGGTAAATTTAGTCAATAAGTCGCTCTGACGGTGCCTGCGGCAAGCTATTTTGGGTGAAACTACTCGAATGTTGTATTTTAAAATCATTATAAGGGGCAACACTTTAGCCTATGGAAAGTACCAAAGGGGGGACCAAGGGGATTTTTCGGGTCAGGGGATGGCGGGACTGTCTGCCGGGCCCGGGCCTTGATTTGAGGCCCGCGGGCCGGGTCGGGCCTCGAGTTGAAATCCCGTTGTGCAGGGTTGGCTAGCTATAGCACGTTTGATGCTTCTCCAAGCTTGAAAACACAGCATTGTCCTCCTTGACGCAGATTCTCCTTCTTGCCCCTATAGGAAACATGCGATTGCGTGCTCGATATAGCATGCAAGCGTAGCTGGCCAAAACTTGTAATGCATACTCAAACTTTTCAGGGATTACTAGTGCCGAATTGGCTCTAAGCTAGACCAACAGTAGACCTACGCATGCGGCTTTGTCTCGTAAGGCCTGTAATTGCAATAGCGATACCTACCAGTTCAGTTCACCGAATGCGTTACGAGAGCGATGGACATAAAGCAACGCCCACAATGCTTCAAAGCACACATTTTATTTACGGAACTGGTCAGTACAGAGCGAATCAGGGCATGAAGTAGCGTTAGTGAGCGTTGTTGACTGGGCTCGGTCCCGACGACTTCATTCGACGGCCGTGCGAGTGCTGTTACCGCCTGAAAACGTACGGATAAGGACTTAAATAAGGGATCGACACGACAAGGCGAGACTAAAACTTACGAGCTGCACCGCCGCTGTTCGAGCCTTGCTTGGCTGCGCCAAGTGCCTGGTTCAGAAGGGCTTCCGCCTGTTCCCGGTTGAGAGCAGCCCACACGCCGGCACCTAAAACGGAGGTAGGTTGAATATAGCTTTTGTATGGAGATAGCTCACCGACGACGGCAACCACGAGCACAAAAGCGAAGAAACCCATTGCTGCTGAAGGTCGATGTGAGTAGAGAAGCGGAGAAGCCGAAGTTGACGTTTATGCTTGCTACACTGACTTTGCGGCTACTTATACTGTTTTAGACGTCAAAGGACTATGCAAATCTCTCTGTAGGCGGCTATGATTCCAACAGTTCCCCCAGTTTACAGCTTACGCCTGGGCGCGGAACTGGCCATGCTTCCGCTGACTGATTCATCTTGCAACGGACTGCTGACGATACCTATTTCTTATGAATAGTCGGACAATATCAAATCTTTATTCGTTCTGCAGTCCATCTAAGTCTATAGTGGTTAAGGATTATGCAGATGCAATAAGAAGTCGGAGGCACATGATACACAGCAGGTCAGGGAGGAGCATGGAATTGGAATCGGCAGGCATTATTGCTCAAGCACGAGCGGGTATCGTCGCTGTGAGGAGTAGTAATAAAGCAGGCGGGTAGAAAGTGAAGGCCATACATTAACAGTTACTAAATAGATGCCTAGAAGTGAGGTATGCGGTCGATTACGGAGCCAAGTGCGACAATACGGGACACCGAATTAGCGACCAGACGGGCGTGAAGGGATAGTACCATTAGGGTAAGTGAGAAGAAGAAGCTCATCAGAAGGCACGTGACAACCGTGGAGTGACAGTGCTAATGCGGCGCGTCGTAGCTACCCGTATTCTGCGACACCTAAATCAATCTTCGGTAGGCACGCTTCATTATCACCTCCGTTCTTACCGGACGGATCGTATCCCGCTCTTCGAGTTTCCTTTTTAACACCTCGTTTTCTCGCATCAGCTCCTCGATTTTCCTCTTTTGCTCTTCAATCAATGCCTACAAGTAAGACTACGATGCACGGAATCCAAGTTTAGTAAGCACCTTTTCGTCGTCCTCAGTGGGTAAGTCGTGGTCGTAGACGTCGCTAGAGACGCTGCGCCCGTGAAGCGACAGCCCATTGCTGTCCATGTCCAGAATTTGTGGCTTGCGTACGGAGGACATGTTTGGGCTGGATACGGACGGAATGCAGGCAGGCAGAGCGGAGCGAGCACGCGGGTTTGTTCTGAACAGCCAGTGTTTACCGATTGAAGTGTTTTCGGTGCACTATGTCCTTCTACTCAACAAAGGTGCCATATTACCTCGGTCTTCCCACGGAACAGTCACCACCGGAACTTGACTCGGAGGACGTGGTCCGCATCGTTGCCGTTCCCGAGTCATCACCGTTGGTGCGGCTGAACTGCATGAACAACGGTGATGAGGTGCGGCGTTGAGCGGGCTTCGTCGTCGCGCTTTCCGGGACGACTTCTCGGAAGGCACTGCGATAGCCACTAGCCGTAGTGGACGCCGAGGTAGAGGAGGCGGTGAGAAGAGAGGTGGATGGCGCAAGGCCCGTGAGCACTGCGTGGCCGTACGACGGATTGGCGATCACGAGTGCTGGTCGGGCACTCAGCAGGTCGGTGCCCAGTGACGCAACCGGTGCCGTCTCTATGGGGCTACCGCTACTCGAGGACTGGCTAAATCGAAATTGGTCACTTGAGGCTAACTTGCGCATCATGATTTACCTGCTGTGACTCTGGTAACCTGAGGACGGTGGCGCGGTAAGCGTTTTCCTTAGACCGGAGTTTATTGGTTGTGCGAGGGGCTTCCGTTTCGGTTTACGATTCTGATGAAGTCGGAGCGATCGAGGACTCTGAAACATACACATTCAAGTTAAGAAAGCTGAATGCATTCCATACCTGGGAATGGAGCTCGTCCGAGTCAGTATCCTCGTGTTCGTCAGCGTCTGCATCGACTCTCATAAGGCTCTTGCTGACGGCAGCCGTTCCGAGCCTATTGAAAGGCATGCTGATAGCCTCCGCGGCTCCCATACACCTGACTTCGGGAACCTCGTCGTACAAGTGATACTCGCTTGCGACACTCGGGCGGGCACTCTCGGGCGTATCGTCGTAGATGTGATAGGCGCGGGTCGTGCTCGGCGTCGACGTGGACATTGTACTTCCTCCACCAACCGAGTGTCCGTTACTCGGGACGTAACGACTGAAGGCTCCGGTTCGCGCATTACTGTCGTCGGTTGTCTGGCGGCAAGGATATGGCGGCAACGCGCCTGCATGTCTGCTCTCGGTGCTGATCGACCCATTGGCATGCAGCCGGCTGTTTAATTCCTCGCTGACGAGCGCTGACGCTAATACGTACGTGTCGGCAGTGTTGAGATGCGGTGCAGGCCCTCGGTTATTCGGTCCATTCGATTGTGAAGAGCGGTATGAATCCGTCTGAGAGGAGGATATGCTGCGCGACGATCGTGCTCTAAAAAAGTAGGTCAGCTTTGAGCATAAACTGATCGGGTTACCGGGAAAGCGGCCGGTTAGGAGGAAGCACGCTGTTGTTCTCGTAGTCCGACGGAGAGTTGTTGACGTGAAAGCCGGCAACACTTCCATTCGGCGTCACTGGTGGGACGTATCCGTTCTTGCGATATACCGAAATTTCGACGATCAGCGGCTGAACCTCCGCCAAGTTTTCGTTCTCCTGCGATGCCTTGTACTGGACCTGAATTGGCGGTTTATACACAACGGGGAAAGAGCTAATTGCTTACTTGTTCACTCCAGATTTCCTCGAGATACGAGTGTAGCAGCGAGAGTTCCTTGCCCAAATCGATCTCTCCGTCAACTTCCTCGTCAGACGCGGACCTTGACCGATCAACGTCGGTAGGCGTCTTGGAGATCTCGACGAGGAACTGGTGCATGTGGTTCCACTCGCGTCCGACGAAGCCGTTCATAAAGTCCATGTACGACTCCTTTCCGCCGAATTTTGTGAAGTTGGCAAGTGTCTGGAGCGTTTTGGCGATGAGCGTCAGGTTACGCGCCGCTTGTCCGCTCGGGTATTCGGAAACCTGAATCAAATTGCCGTGATAGAGGGTCATTCTGCAATTCTTAAACCTCAAAAAAGCGTACCAAGTTAAACAAGCTCGGACTGAGGATCGCCGGGCAGAGAAAACGCAGAAAGATGGATGACGAAATTAAGTTGTCAGCAAGCTCGCCGCGTCCACTCTGCTCGAGTCTTCTCCGAAGCGTGTCGAATACTTGCCGAAGCTGCTGCGGGAACGTTTGCGATGTGTTGATGATCTTTCCCCAGGCGGTCTCGACGTGAACGGTCAGGTTTTGACGGTTCTTCTCCAGCATCGCACTTGAGGGACTGCTCAGTTTGAGTGGATCCACCTCACAGTTGTCGCCCGAGTCCAGTACGTGCTTGATGTAGTCGCCGAGTGTGGAATTTAAATAATCAGCTGCCACCAACTTCATGTATGCCTCCATCGCCTTCGTAGCTAACGAGTTGCCACGGAACATAAGGTGGTCGTTGTCTGTAAAGAGATTTTTGCATCGAACATTTAAAAGGTCGGTCTTACCTAACGCGTTCACTTCCGTCATTATCAGGTCACAGAGGAAGTCCACTGCCAGACGCTGTTTGTGCAAGATGCGCACAATACTCGTTGCGAGATCTTCCTAAAGCAATTTCCTTAGGTAAGTGATCTTCGCTAGTAGCACACCTTTGTCTTAACGCCGAGCACAGGCTCAAGCGTGACGCAGAGCGGGAGGTAGTTGATCTTGACGAACCGCAACAGTCGGTCGTAGGCTTGCAGCGGAAGTATGTCGACGGTCTGATAGCGGGCCTTGACTCGTATCGAAGGCACCTCATCGTGCCCTTTGGAGGAGCTGAAGGCGCTGAGTCGCGACACTGATGAGGCTTCAGGAGTCGCCGTCACTGTGTACCTGAATATTGACATTCCGTAATTGTTAGCACATTGTGCACAGCCTTCTAGCAGTCCTACTGATCCTTACCTACAATACCAGCCAAAGAGTGTATCCAGCTTTAGGAAGTTTTTGTCTACTTTGATACCCAGCCGCAGAGGATTCCTTAGACGGAACCGTGGCTGCTTTTTCCGTGTGCGCAACTTTAACGGCAGCTTGTAGAGGTCATCTTCCGATATCTCTGACGTGAAGTAGCGCGATGAGTCGGACAAAGTGGAATGTGACCTCAAAAGCCCATGAGGCCCTCGCGCGCTTGCATAGTAGTGCCCCGGGCAGCAGTAACCGGAGGACGCAGGAGATACATTACCGTTGCTCATGCTGTGGTTGTCTCAATAGAGATTCGCTTTTATCGGAGAAACATATATAAGTCTCGCGATTGACTATGGGAAAAGCACATGAGTATGGCTGACGATGGTATTAGCGGCCGAACGGGGGAGGGGACATGGCGTATGGGGGGGGGGGGTCAATCTGAGTTTCTTCGAATAGGGGGGTGGGTTCTCGATTATACAAAAAAACTATTATGACGTAAAAAAAATCTTGGAAATTTTACGTTGACCCCATAATTTTTTGACCCCCAAAAAACCGCCAATACCCTGAGGATGTTCGAGGCAACGCAACTAGTGCAATAAGGCAGGCCTCAGCGTGTTCTTCCCTAGCGATTCTGGGAAACTTAAGAATCGGAATAAACTGTTGTAAAATCGAAACTGCTGAAGTGCAAGGTGAGCCTACCGCATGATGCCCAAGTGAAATGAAATGGAGCTCATGTCCGAGCGATTAACGCATGCACGAACGTGGGGATTTCGCCTCTGATCCACCAGGTGGTTACTGCGCGATTCTACCGCTTTTCAACTTCGTTCGCCATAGGTGGCGGGGAGGCTCAATCGCCGCGCTCAACAGGCGATTTAAAAACCGGGTCATGTTGGTTCTAATGCCGCGCAGCAGCAGCGCGGCAACGGTGAGGTGGCTCACGAGTCACTGACGGCCCTCAGCCGGCACCTGACCATCATCAGCTGAGCACCTTTAATAGGAGAAGCACGAGCAGCAGCGATCGCCATATGCAGCGAAGCGGCCAAGTGCGACACGACCATGTATCTGGACAGCGTCCATTAGCCTGCGTCGGAACGTGCTCCTCGGCGATAAGAGCTCGCGCAGCAGGTCTAGCGAGCCACTATCAGCAGTATTGTGGCCTGATGCGAAAAGCAGCATGTTTGGTTCTGTTACCCTAACGGTTCCTGTCGGCGATTACCAGCGAAGAAAACCACGTAGATCCTCATGGCGGTGAGGAGCTCACTCAGGCGGAAGCATAATGCGTTCCGAGTCGCTTATCGCCGCGCATTCAGATACCAACAAGAAAATCGGCCCTCGGGGTGTATTACTATTCTTCCTGATATCGACATTGAGTGCATTCTACCTTACTCTGCTGGGATGCAAGTCGAATGCCTTACCATCTTTCCACGGGATGCCTCGAGGAGATCTGGTCGCATGTGATCTGGACGTAGCCGATCAGCGTGGAGCGGTCCTTCTTCTTCTTGGGATCCGCCTCTCGGTAGAGGTTGATGCAGACGTCGTCGATTTTCGGAATACAACTGAACGGGGCAAATAAACAATGCGTTCATATGGTGTTGGACTAACTTGAAGTCGTAAAATTCTCCCCAGAAGCAGATGTCGCCGCGCGGCTTGGCCGATGTTCGCGCATAAAGCGTCTTGTCCAGGCACAGCTCGCAGTAGTAGCGTCGCTTTGCCGGAATGCCCTTGGCCTCGAGAACCCAGATCTGCAGCGAGTTCTCCGTCCGCCGTTGGCCGTCTCGCTCCGGGTTCATGATCCTTTGTAGGCTGAAATGAGACAGTAACTTAGATGCTTTTTAGAAACGGTGCAAATTTCCTACAAAACGGTGGTAGTGAGAAAGGTCATCGGCTATTGCACAGAGGAGGTTAACGACGTGGACATGAGGCGATGGCGAACACGACGTGATTATGGCTTTGAGTGGTCATAAAATGCAAGGCTGCAGCGTGCTGCATACACCTGCGGACAGGAAACGGCTGCCGCCCGACCGCCGGCTTGAGTCACAAACGCGCGCGAGTGAGTCTTAAATGAGCAGCAAACAAGCGATCAAACCCATGCGCGAAGGCCCGTATTCGGAGGGTAAGGGACGGGGGTACTACGCAAGCAAGCGACGGGAAACCCGTAGCGGCAAGCTCCTTTTGAGGGCGATAGCTGCGCAAACACGGTGATCCACTAGCAAGCGGGTGGACGTGGTGGACGTAAACGGAAGCCGAACGATTTTATACCGAGCTTCGAATATGTCATCAATCATAATGTGGTACTCAGACACCTGCTGGGTGTGTGGGAATTTCCGACGATTAGGTAGGGACTATTAGGGTTAAACTGACGAAAGCTTTTCCTCCGCGGACACCCCGCTTATCAGGAACAGGAACCGAGCCGGTCGGTCGTTATCGAACTGCGGGAGTTTCCACCAACTGCAACAAAAATCACCGTTAACAGCGAAGAAGGAATGCACCCCGGGAACAATGACCATTATGAGCCTTCCGTTGCAGAACCGCTCCGGGTTGCCTAGGGCCCTGTGGGAAAGATTTATCCACGATCGGATGCCATCCGGCTGGTCGGTCTCGTCCCATCCTGAGGTGGTGCGTCGCTGATCCACAGCGAAGAAGGATGCCCCCATTCTCAAACGAAATAATCGCGATGCGGACGAGAGGGGCAACGCCGACGCAGACGTCGAAGCGAAACACACAATAGGCATGAGGAGGATAAAATGAATAAGAGTCGCCGCCACAATGCCCTAACATCCACAATGCCGCCGCATATTTCTCGTTCTCGCAATCTGCGCAAGAGCGCCCGATTGATTTTCCCAGAGCAATTGTTGCCTGTAAAAACAATAGCGGCGCGTCCACTCAGCAAGGGAATGACCAGAGTGTTGCATAAAAACGTATCGCCACTCAGCGGCTTCAAACCAAAAACCAGCGGGGCTTGAAGCGGGTACTGCGGAAAGAACATATGGCGGATCACTCGGGCGAGATTAGGCGCGCTCAATGACACCCAATACTCGTGTGATATGAAGCGAAAAGCCGAGAGAATAATGCTTAGAAGCGTGTCATGTCAGGTGCTGCCCCAACGCAAAATGCATGTTTCTCTCTCGAGGCATGCAATGCCCATCGACTGTTAGCTGCACAAACAAGCAATGCACAAGGTGATGCTCATTGCCCGGTACACGTATCGGCAGGGAGGGGGAAGGCTGTAAGCAAGGCACAATCGTAAAGGTGGGCACTATGCAAGGACCCACGCAGGTGGTGGAGTGCGCTGCATGCAAAACAGGATAAGCGCAAGGTCGCGTCGGGATCGAATCGTGCACTAATTGGATGCGTCTGGACCAGCCGAGCGGCACGGCGGCGCCCAGTTAGCGAACGCCGCCGTACCTCGCGATGAGCCTGGACGAGCGGGCGTGCCATTGTGGACCGGCGGCACCCACCGGAAATGCTATAGATCAAAGGGGCTTAGCCACTCAAAAACGATGCGCATATGCAATAGCACCACCGACGTACAACGAAGCAGTACCGCGCATCACAGTGCGAGGTTCTTTGCTAAGCGGAACCTTCTAGACTGACTAGGAGCCTTGCAAGGTTCAGCTAGTGGTTGATGTGCTCATCCATAGTGCGCAAATTGGTGCCCGTGAGACTGCCCGCCCGACCTCAAGGATGACTAATACGGAGGGGGTCGCAACGAGTGGTCAGCACACGCGCGACAAATGGCAATTTCTTGCGTCCCCCTCGACCGGAGTTCAAACTCGGACATCCTATTTGCAAAGTGCAAGGCAGTGGATAGAGCCATTCGACGATTAACCTTTGGCAGACGGTCACACAGGTAAATGAAGTTATGTTCGGATTGGATCGTGACCTGAGGTCGACAAACTTGTGTTGACATACGCTGGAAAACTTACTGCGAACGCACTAATGGACTGCGCTAAAAAGGGTAGCGCGACCCTACGCGCGCCTCTAGTGCACAAGAGACGTTTAGCAGAGCGCGATCGAAAGCGGTGTGGATGAATTCGCAATCCGGGACGTATGGAAATGAGGAAAAACGAGGTTTTGATCACCCCTAAGCGGCCGACGGACACAGACAGCGGCGGAGACAAATAACGCGATAAATCGTCTCCCAAATGACTGCCGTGACTTCTGTCCTAGCCCAAAGCAACGTGGAAAATGGATGCAAATCTATGCGGAAGCGCAGATTTCGAACGAAATCGTGTTAGGTCGGTGGGACGCAAAGCGAAAAACAATTGAATAGACGGACAGATAACGGCTGCCTTGGAAGTCAGCCGTCGCGTTCATCAAAGAAGCAGTCTTGACACAAAACGGATGTTTTGAAAACACAGATACCAACTCACTTTTCAATCCAGCGCGTTCGCTCCTGCGGCGTCCGACACGCGTAGTAGGAGTTGTTCACCTTGAAGCAGTTTGCGACGTCCAGCACTGACGGATGCACGGGATGGAGGCGCGTATCCGGGGAGCCTAAATTCGATTAAACGAGTTCACGGCGCCAAACAATACACGTACGGAGGTCGAACATGGTGGTGGCGGCGGAGTAGCTGAGCAGCGACTCGTGTGATCGGCAAGCGCGAAGGGAGTTCTGCTCGGCTTCCGATCCGTAAGAAGGCGCGCCCAGTCTGTGCTGCGTGTTGCCGGCTTCGTACATGCTCGCTGGCGCCTTCCACGCTCCGCCGTAGCCCAGGATCGGGTTGTTGTTGCCCGCAACGAAGAGATTCTCCTGCGAGCTAACGTCGGTCCTGAAATTACCTGGATTAGCGAACATTCCCAAAAACGGGAGGGAATTTGTTTGTTACAGCAACTTTTTTGTTAACCTATGAGTACTAACCGTTTCATGCGGAATACCCGTCGCCCTCGAATCAGACGCTGTTTTACTGCCGCGAGATTGGACGACTCATGAGGCTTGTGAAACTCAACGGGCGCTAAGCGCATTTTGCGATACTCAGCGCTGGTGTACTCTACGAACAAGTTGGCCGGTTATGCGGGACATAATTAGCGCGAGAGTGAACAAAAGTCGGTCATATCCGTGCATAAAACGACTGTATGAGGCAAAATGAAGAGAGATTTCATGAGGCTGAGGAAGAAATAGCCGGCACTTCTTTCATACGAAAAACAATCAGGAGAAACGTTTTTTCATAAAATATTTCAGCCACGCACATATCATACTTCATAGAAAGTACAACATGACTCGGTTTTCTTCAGCAAGAAGAAATAGAAAGCCAGCTGTCAGTGATCGTGTAGGACGCACCCCTGATAACGGATGCGGGACAGACAAAATGGCGTCGTCATTCGCCTGCGAGCAAGCGCTGAAGAATGCTTTGATGCAATGAAGTGCTCTGGGAAATTTGCGGCATCACGTAATACTAGCAGCATGCATAAGTCTCGCCGCAAGTGCGAACCACGTCTCAAAACATCGAGCCGTCGGAACGGATCGAATCCACTCCGAAGACGCGATTAATTTTATCTTGTCATCATCGGCCTCCCATGCATTGGAAACGTAACGCGAATGTTATTAGCGCTGTGACAACTGCCATGATTGCATAACGATTCGAGCTTCATACTGACGCATAAACAAAGCATTGAACCGCGTAACAGATTGGCTTAGGAATTTCTAGATAAATCAAATAAAAGTCCTTAAATGTTCTGTAAAAACAGCCTTTTCTAAGCTATGCAAGAAGCAGGCACAGATCAAGCGACTAAACTTTCAAACAGAACGAACGAAAGGGTCCATAATGACGCACATAAAAAGAACGACTGTTCACTTCGCAAGCCAGAGAATTTGAATTCCGCCGCGCGAAAGGCATTCTTCCTGTGGCGGCCCGCGTGGAAGGTCGGAGGGAATGAAGAGGGAAGACCCGCAACTTGTTCCGGCGGGCAGGTCTTCTCCCGCGGCGCGCGAGGGCAAAAGATCCAGGTGCCGATAAGCAGCCATCCACCTACGCACAGAAGCCATAATCGACCACAGCAGACTAGTGACCTCTTGCAGACTATTCGGTGCATCGATGCGTGCGCATAGGCATGCCTTCCTGACGTAAGGGTCCCCAGGGTGTCGTTTATCGAAGAAACGAATAACCCACGCCTAGCCGAAAAACAATTTTGCCGTTCCACCCTAAGATCTGCTGCATTCTTTTGTCGATGTCATGCCAAAAGCTTTGGAATCAGTTTCGAGGAAGCATACCTGTAGCCATTAGGTGCAGACCGCCCGTCAAGCTTGGATACGCTCTTCGTCCGCTTCAATGCGTTGGATCGGAATGGTTTCGTCAGGAAGTTCTGAAAGAGCTAAAGTTGGTATACCGGTATGTAGTCCTTATGCTGCATACCGCTAAGCGTTGAGGTGTGGAAGGACCCTCGACGATGGCCACGCCTGGCAGCTCCTAAACACTACGATATAGAAAAGTTTCCATGCTTATACAAGAGTACTAACCGCTAAGCCGATATGACTCTGCGTCATTTGGACCAGCTCGTCTAGGGCGGAGGAGAAGTTAGCTATGCTATCGAAGCGGGCACTCGTGGAAAACTGCGTTAACTCGCTAACGTTGTTAAGTGCTATGGGATTCGAAAAAGCCTCATTGCCCGATATCGTCCCTTCGCTCAAATTCACTCATGTCGTGTCTGCCAGGTTAAAGCAGAAGCAAAGAACTGCAGAGTGCCGCAACCGCTGTTCCACGATTAATGGCCACTGCCATTAGCACGTTCGCTTTTCGCTATTGCAAATGCTTGCTTGTAAATTCGATTTCACCAACTACCATATTTCCTCTAATAAATTCACGGGGAGGGGGGGGGGGTCTGTTTTTTCGGTCGCCTAGTTTAGGAAAATCACTGAATCTTAAATGCTCATAACTTTTTTGCTTACTGTTCATGCGTCTCATTCTCTGTTTTAAGATCCAACCGTAGCCGTTATCTGTCCAAAAGTGCACTTAAACGGAACACACACGTACCCTCAGGCCCGCTGTGAATTTAGGGGTAAGGGGGTTTATTAGAAGGAGGGGACAAATAGAGGCAAGGGATTTATTAGAGAAAACACGGTACCTTATATCTCTGCATAAAATATCTAGAACTACCCATCGGGAAGAACAAACCTGAAAGTATCGCGGTCCTGGTGCGCTGGATACCATGATGTCGGCCTCTCCATTCTGCTTGCTCTTGGCAGTTTTGTGATGCCAGAAGTAGCGGTCCAAGCTGCCGGATGGGTCTTCTCCATGGTCCGCACAGGTTTCTAAACCTCGTGTTTTGGATCAAGCAGATCTTCAGCAAATGGTGTCGTCTCGTTTCTCCTACGTTTTAGAGCTACTGCTTGTGTCGGGCCAAGAATGACGACACGCCTAGCAGACCAGACTACAACGGGCACTCCAGTCAGAAAGCTACTTTACCATCCAAGGACTCGGATTCACCGTCAATAGCGCTGTAGATCGCTTCTTCCGGTATAATGTCGAGTGAATAATTGCTGCTGCGCCACCTAAGACATATCGGCATCGAGCGCATGGGCTGTAGTGGCACTATCGGCCGAATATGTCTGCGCGGTGCGGGCGAAAGTGGGACGAACTGACTCGTTCGATACTGGCTCGTGCCGAACATATCAAACATGGGAGAGAAGCTAATAAACGGCCCCGGGATTGCCCGAACGCCGGAGGTATGTGCCGTAGGCGCAGCGGCGCAGGATGCCTTATCGTTTTGCCGAAGCCCAGTTGACGTCGGTCATGAACATTCCTTGAGCGTCCGAAGAGAAATATTGTCACGTTGTCGGCAAGGATTTGTCACAATTAAGCGACAAGTTGGTCATCCATCATGGCGGTGAAACAGACAAACACGTCCGACGAGGGCAAGTAGTTGACGGTGGCTGGCTGAGTGAGTGAGTGACCACTAGCGGGAGTGCTCAGCAGCTGACGATGACAACGGCCAATCTCGACGCTAATCTCTTTCGCGCACAAATTCATCGGGATCGCCGATTTTCGGCCCTCATCTCGCATAGCGACGCTGCTCCGCTATACTCGGGGACTAAGTTTTGAGCATCGACGGGGTGCTACGAAGTACAGTTCGGAAGTATCAGTCGTTATGACAAGCAGCATTTTATTGCATTTGTGTTCCAAATATAGGTGCGGCTGAAGTCTTTACTCTACAAGCATTCCGCCCGGACCGGACGCGTGCCCCTAATTTGCTTATGCACTCTGCTCCATTGGTAATAGCGGGTTCCATTACGGGATTAATGAATCCCGCTCGGACTGGATATCAGCTTCCGATTCTCCCTGTGGGCGAAGGAAAAGTCCATCACGTCCTTTACGTTCTCCATTCCTGCGTCTGGTTCGGTCATTTCGAACGAAGGGTTTCCTCTCGTGCAAACCGGTTGCGCTGCACGGAACAACGGTCCGCCGGCGTTGCGATGTTTACATGCATTATACGACGCCGTGAGCCGGGCATTCAAAGCGGCGGTTCCAGGATGCGTTTACTTAGCGCTGCAAGACGATTGCTCCCCGCGTATGTGAGCCAAAAACAGCCCCATAAGCATTTATGGTACGCTTCCGTTGGGACCATAATTTCGACGCCAAATTCGCAGAAGACGGCTGGCACAATTACACTGGCCTTTTTTGCTGAGTGTAAGGCAAGTCGTGACTCTTCAGCATTTGACATCGGAGAAAGAATATACGTTGTTAGGTTGGCCTTCGCTGCTCCGAATGCGCACGCACAGGAAATTCCGTGAAGGTCACGATTCGTTGGTGATTTGCGCAGCATGCGACGCAGGGAAAAAGAGTAAGGGACGAACTCCGTTTCCAGAGTATTTCGAGCGCTTCCTATTTTCGCTTAAGACCGTGATGAAGTATGGACTTGCTTTTGCCGCCGTTTCTTGCTCTGTTAGCTTATCTGTTAGCTGCCGGACCCCTGTTAGCGCATATTACGTTCCGCTGTGGGCAGATTGTGATCTTGACACTTTGCGGGACGGTTGTTCACGCGCGTAACAGTCGCGAGGCGCGGGATGACACAAGTTGACTCGAGAAGCGGCGCTCCTCGTTGACTGCGAAGCATCTCGAGAGACTGGACAAAAGCACTCGCCCGCAAATGACCCACCTCGCGTACACTTTTGTTCCGCTTGCCCCACTTTCGAAATGGAGAAAACGACGGTGGAAGTGACTTTCCCCGCTGTTTTTCGTGGAAGCGCAGTCGGAAATTCATGTGAGAAAGTCTCAAGATGAGTAGCTTAGGGGCTAATGAGCACCGCAGCGGTTTTCACGCGTTACGAGTGACCGGACGTACGGAGCAGTTGAAGGTCACAATGGTGACGTTTGCACGTGCATCGATTGCCGCACAGTGATCGATTTGAGTCTCCAAGAGTTACCGCCTTTGAAACGACTTTGAAAGGCAAGTAAGGTGCAGTGCGCTCGGCCCACGAATTGTGGCTGCCGCGATGCCTTCCGTCCGTGAATCACACGCACACTCTCACCTGTACGCATTAGGACCGGTGCTGGCTGTGCCCGCAGAAGTGATCCCATGAATGCTTTGCGAAATGCTGGCAACACGCACAAACAAAGTCCTTTGTCCAAATTTGGAACCGAGTAGAGTCATATCTGGCCGCACAAACAGTTCAGTGCTCGCTGATAGCCCTGAACGGGACCGCTGAATATGCTGTGCAGTTTTGTTCAGCTGTTTTACAGCAATCGAACAAATATGAAATGATGTATAGCAGGCGCTTGCACAAGTGACAATTTGTGCACGCTGCTTGATGCATGCTGCATGCAACCTGTCAGGTGGACATGCCAATAAGCAGGCAGCTTCAAAAACCAACCTTGGTCTGCATCTCCGCTGGAGACAGGTGCCGAACGGATGGAATAAGTACGAAGGAATGGTTGTTCTGGATCATCGCAGTCAACTTCTGCCGTCACAGCACGGCATTTGCGCTTTCCATTATGCACGCCATCGAGGGTAGTGGGCTTTCTTAGGCACTGGCAGACTATCGCACTGCGAACGAACTGGTAAAAGCGGACTAGCAGGCCGCAGAGAAATGCAATCACATTGAGGAACACCGGTAGGAATTCAGGCGAAGACATCTGTGGTTAGCCGTAGCAAGGCAGTCACGTTCGATAACCGGCGCTGCGTGACGTCATCCTGGCTCTGGACTTGGTCCAGCGGTTTTTGACGTAAAATCACTAGCGCCGCCGTGATACCGATAGCCAGCGGAGAGTACCACGAGGCGGGATTTTTGGCGACGCACGGGCGGGGCTGTGGCGGCTGTCAACAACGATACGTACGCAGGCAGGGCCCGCTCTTCGGTGACTGCGCTTCGCACCGGTGGGGCGCATGCGGTTCGCAGCAGCGGGCTGGTTTTCCACAAAAATGTGGGCGGGCGCATCAGCACGAGGTCCACGCGTTGCGGAAGAACGCCGCCGCACAGGAAGCCGTCGTCGCAGCTTCGGTTCACCGTCGCATTGCGGTTTTCGTGCTATGCGAGCTTGAATCGTGTCCTTGTGCATACGCGCACGCACGCGCCCGCCATCTGAGGAACGCACGTTTGGAACCGGTCCAGAAATTCGCATTAGGAACGCACGTTGCAACGGATGTCAGAATATTTTCATTTTAAAGTGTATAATCCTTAACCTCAGCGGGAGTTTCCCCGTGACAAAGGCGCACGCTTCCCTACTCCAAACACTAGGCTCCGAGCAACGACAAAACGCTAGGTAGATCCGCAAAAAAACGACTAATTTGCCTGATTTGAAAACTTTAAGGGTATTAAGCCTCGTCATTCCTAAGAGAAGGATTGACGAGGGTGTGTGCCTCCTTACCTCTAACACTAGCAAATCGCGACTTCGGCGGTTCCAGCCACTCGACGAGCTCCATGCAATCTTGTTAACGCATTCGCGCAAAACTACGGTTGACACTGCAAATGACAGTCGCATAAATGATGCACAAGATAGAGTCGAAAACGAGCAGGAGAAGAAACCCTTTTGGAGGGCTTCTCAGGCGCGGGATGGATGAGTAATCTTGCGGTCAGCTGAGAGTGTCCAGCTGGGCAAATACCGAGAGAGGAAATCCTATCAGAAAATCGCTAATGGCCGAAGAATCTGCGGCGTGACGCAGCAGCTTCAACAATAAAACAGGTGGACATTCCTGATACTCATGCTTGTTCAGGAATCGAAAATATCATTGGCTATGTTTCCACATGGTGCAGAACATGATGTCTGGCAGAAATACACTGAGTGACTAATGAAAACCCCACTTAACCACACACTTTTTTTCAAGCTGTAACATTGCTAAAGCCTTAAGCTAACCTCTAGAAAGAAGAAGCTTGGCAACCACAAATAGAACGTGTGATTGTCCGCATGCAAACAGCGACACAATAGCTGCAGGGATAGGCAAACGTCCAGGGACACGCTACCACTTGACGATCATTTCGGTACGAGTGACTTTCGAAGAAGGGGTAGCTAAACCGGCCAAAGCCTGGCGAACTTGCAGATGTCATTGCGCCAGCTGCAACGAATTATCTGCCCTATGCCCAAGAGACGCGGGTAATTACGGCAAGGAAACGACTGGCTAAGGGCCACGTGAGTGCCCGATACTATCGTGGACTTCGAGGTCGTATAACTAAAAACACGAAGTTCTCCCGTGCGAATGCGATTTGTTATGGCTAAAAAACAGTTGAATTCGCAAACGTGATAAAAGGGATAAACAGGATAAACATTACGAATTAGCGCATTTCCTACCGAGAGAACGGTAATCAAGGGAAGGAGAGAAATGACCCAAAATCCCGCCTTCCGAAAGCACGAAAGAAGCGGATTCTCTACGGATATTAACGTTGTTCCGGATGACAAACGACATCCATCCCATTCGCGCGACGCAGGTGGTGGTCAAAAAGTAGCTGCTCGAGATGGGACTCTGGAGCAAGGAACAAGCACAGCGGAAGAGTGGCGCGGGCTATCTTGGCTCTCGACGGATGAGTGCTAATAACAGTCGAAGCAATTCAAAAACTGACCAATGTTTACAAAATTTCACACACTCGTCGCTAGTAGAGAGAGATCGCCCGCCGCGGATCGAGCTGCGGCGCAACGACGGAGGGCTCTGTAGGCTAGCGGAACAGGTAGCCGCCAGCTAGCTGTCCCTCGGTCGGATCGATTATTCAAAATTAGCCGATCCAGCGGGTTTCCCACGCCGTCAAAGTTCTCTGTCCAAAACAAAAAAAAACATCTATGTTCGCTTCCGCGGCGACGCCCCGGCGGCATCCATGACACCTTAGCGAAAACCAAAACAAAGAAATAAACGCAATAAAAGTGGACAGGCTGTGGTATCCCATGAAAAACGCGGGCGTAATGGGTCATTAGATGGAAATAGAAAGATCAGACTGAGATTCGGGCGAAGGCCATCGTAAGAAGGGCCTCTATGAGGCGCAGGAAATCGTAAAAGAACATGCGTCTAAGACGACACGATTAGCCGGGCATAAATCAGTCGCAGCAAACTGGACAGAACGACCATGCGAAAAGGTTAGCAAGACCAGCAATGAAAGTATCCAGCGGCAACAAGCCTCGAGCACCGGCCACATGGGTGACCGGCGGGCATTATAGCCAGAGAATGGGGTTATTGCGCGTCCACAAGCCAGACCATGCTCACCGACAACAAAGCCGAAGAGCATGATCGCGGCTTGCCGGCACATATGACGCAGACAAGGCGACATTCCCCACCGGGACCTCGCACAAAAGCGCATGGACGACGGAACCTACGAGGGCGTAACTGCCATAAACTTATCAGCGTGAAGTCGATGCTTGAGAGGGTAGTAAACAGGCAATTTCATGAAATTCGGAACAGAATGGCAGTCCCACTCTGCCGCAATCGGTCTTCCTTCCTCGAAAACGATACAATTTTTATTTCGCTTGGGGGGCGGCAGATGTTTCTTTGGCTGGTCGCGCATGGCAGTTGCGTACAGTTAGTTGGATTGAGTCGAACAATGGTTGAGCACCATTAACAGAACCAAGCACCAAATTTTTAAATAAAACTACTGAATTCGTGACACAAAACCTGTCTAAAGGGACCGGAATAATCAGTTCAATCTCTAATAAACCCAAGCGAAGTTGACAAAGAATCCCAGCGACAAAAGGCGGAACGTTAGCCAGGGACCTAGGAAAATAAGTTAACTCGCTCCCATTCGCATTCCACAGCGCTTTCAAATCAATCATATCCTCAATAACCGTTTGGGAACACGACTATCGCCAATCACACATGCTCGCGCATACGTTCATCGCTAACCGCCGTTTCTCAAGCGGAAAAAGTTACTCCGGCGGCACGCTATACGCACACAAAGGTCGACGGGTTCCGTTGATTACATTTTCTCGCGCCTCTTGCCGGAAGCCCAATTCATGTTCGCAGGTGGTCGCAGCTTTGCATCGTCGAGTTAATAACTTTTCAAAATGTCTCATCATCGTAGCGTGAATTCAAAAACCTACGTACCTCCGTGGTTCTGTGAGTGTCCAAAGCCGCTGTGAAGCATTCCGTCCGGCCAGTACCCGATCTCGTCGATGCTTTGCATATCGCATTCTGTGTGGCTGCGCCCGCGACTATGCCTGAGCGTCACCGGCTTTCTATTCGACCGAGCGTAAGGAGGGCAGAACGTGACGACGAGGTCACTCAGTTGGTCGTAGGAGCAAGAGCGTAACGGTCTTGTGAGACCGCTGGGGCGACCAGTCGGATGGAAGTCTCTTGAAGGAGACTCTAACTGGTGCAACTTCCGCCGAAGTTCGAACTGACGACGAGGGACCGCGCTGGACAGGCTAATCGCGCTCCCGTACATGCACCGACGTGCGCTGGGCGATATTGACGCTCCAGCATTCTGCAGCAGCGCTGTATGGCGAAGGTCAACGGACGTATGAACCGGCCGAAGCTTCTTCTTCGACGAATTGGCTCCCGGGTAATAGTGGTAGTAGTACGGGTTGTGCAGCATGGTCAACCACCCTCTACTGCAATTCCTGGCGTGGCTCTCTAAAAGTCGGCTGCAAACGTGAGGTAATTGCGTACGCAAGCAGAACGCGATTTCCATTGCGCTGCAACCGCGAAAAAGGCTCACAATGAGGGAGAATGTGGAGAAAAGTCGACGAGGAAAACACGACGAAGAGGCCGGCGAAAGGAGCAACACTTCTGGATCGCTGCGTAGTACATAAGAGTACCGAAACGGCGATACTGTCCATCGAGTGCGATCAAGGCGCACTAGCGGATAATCGATAGCGGCAGCGGTTAGCTTCAACGAAGCAAAACATTAGCCGAAAAGGTCGCGCGAATCATTTAGCCGCGAGCCAGTCAAAAGGGTGTTTCGCTGCGCCGGCAGATTGATATGCCCGCGATCGAAAGAGAAACGAAACCAAACAGAACACAGATAGCCGCCGGATGGATAGCCAAGGGTAAAGCGCGTTCTGCGCACACGACCAAACCATTGATGCGCAAAATCCCTGTTCGCTACAACTACGCCTCTAATCCGATCACGTTTGCTACCCTAGGGCACTGGTTTCCGATGCCCGTCAAGGGCAGCGACTTCTATGTTAAACCCTCGTAGCCGGAGATCGCTTGGTAGTATCATCTTCAGGTAAACTAGCGTACCTCTTATTGGGCGTAGGGTAGCATAGTAGCTGTGCGCCGTGTACTTAACCGCCAGATCTTCGTCAGGATCCCACTGGTAGATGACCTTCTGGTTGATCACCGGGCTGCTAGACGTTGACCGATGCTTCTTATGCTTGCGGCTTACTGAATGCTTTCGATGCTTCTAAATTCCGTTTGTCGAGCACTGTTGACAGCGTTGAGACCAACTTGCACATGCACCTGGTCTGCCTTTCGCAACACCGCGAAGGCAGCACAAGGAAGACAAAGTGAGGAATTGGTGAACCTGCAGCAACTGTCGAGACGTACGCACGGCAAATGAGACCCGACAAATTGACCGATCTGAAAGGTTTTTGAATTGTTATGAAATATGCCGTGAACGGTAAGCAATCGCGAATCGAGGACAACCCACGTACCTCCTCGAATTTGTAGCAGATCAGTGACTGTTCATCCGTCCTCGCCACGCAGAACCCACTGTACCATTGAGTGATTGGCTCCGAGTTCGCGCCATGCCTGTCGCTGACATCCAAGCGCGACGTGTGTGGAGGGTCTAAAACGACGTCACAGGCTCCGTTTAGAAAACATGTGCTAGGAAAACTAGCGTTACTTACCGCAGACCATCAGCCATCCGGCGAACTTCATATGCCCTGAGCTCATGACACGTCCTGAGATGGAAACGACTGAAAAAGCGTTGGTGAAATTCCAGCTGACGTTAACTGTGTCTTTCCGAACATGAAATATGGTTTCGCAAAAGCAGGAAACATGGACCTCACAAAGAACGCGCGCAAGTCACTTTGCACGGAAACCAGTCATACTTGTCGGGACGGCCACTTGAAAGCCGGCAGTACTGCGAATAGAACGGGAAATACGATCCCCGACAAAAAACCACGGATATCACGAAACTTCGGGCACTCTGGAACTTGGACGTTGTAATTTATGCAGATGTCGCTGACCTTACGCATAGCCGTGAAGTCACTCCAGGGCAATAGGTGGACGGACGACACCTGCCCTCGGCGTCGCTAGGGCGTGCCGCATAAGCGCAAACAGAGCGCACTCCGCGCTGAATCAACCAGCTTCTCCGATTACCTGAATTTCGGCCACTCGACGGTATACACTTGCGAACGGTGAAGTAAGGTTTCACTTCGTGAAGGAGCCTAGCAGATAGTGTCTATTCAGCTACTTACATTCCTTTCTAAAATTGGACACACGTCAGTGTGCCCAAACCCACAGCAACCGAATGACATGGTTCGGTTTTCAATTTGCAAAAAGCCTACACGTTACAACAGCTGAAATGTGCTGTAAAGGATGGATAATAAGTCACCAAATGAACGGTAATTACAAGCCACCCATTTAGCTGGCCATATTAGTAGGGGACCGGGACGACGATCGGCTAGTGAAAGCCGTTTGCCTTATGAATCACGCCGTCCGCCAAACGAATACGGACCAGCGTAATTTGAAGTGACTCTGAGCCGTTTTAACTTTTTTTTGCAAATTCGACTATCCAGTTGACCCCCTCCCCTTCATAATTGGATGAGCCCCATACTGAAGTAGTACAGCACCAGACACAACATGAGCAAGCAGACGTTGCTTGGAGAAACTGAGAACACTCGAGAAAATTCCGCGGGGAAACTTTATGAATTTTTATGGGCTAATGGCATGGGGCGCAAGTAAGCCAATTTTTGAAAATAAGCAGGCGAAGGACGTCTCGGATCAGGAGATGCTCGGCGCCGTCCGTCATCCGCGGAAGTGCGGTGCAATTATTGGCGGCAAAGAAAAGATAATCGCTGGGCAATTTATGTGCAAAAATGCATAGAATCAAGGAGTCGAAAGGTTAGATATGGTGCGTGTGTCCTAAATTCTCAATCCGCGCGCAGCATTTTGATCCGTCATGAGAGCCACGTGCGAGATGGTTACCTCGGGCAGATGTGCCTGCTACTTAACAAGGACAAGAATGCGCTCCGACAAACAGGCCCTATAGTTGCATGGTCTGTAACGGCCCTACAGCTGCATGACCCTATTCATTGAGATGGGGCTTTTTTTCGAAAAGTCCACCTTGCTTGAAAGGAAACTTTATTTCCACTCCTAGGAGCTGCCAGCGCTACAACAACTTAGATAGACGTCCAACATGATTGAACAGATTGAAAGACCCATGAGAACCCGCGCAACGCTACCGCTTCACCATTTCGCTCCACATCTGCGGAGTGAAACGCGCTATAGCTTCGATTTATGGCACGCAGGAATCTTCCTCTCAGCGGCAAGTGTGCATAGATCAACACGTGATAGTGCTGGAAGCCGTCGTCCTCAACGGTACATCAATACAAACCACGCTTCGTGTTAGCCTTTTTTACCGTGATCGCGAATCTAGCTCGTGACAAGGGACCAAACATTGTTCAACTTGGCCAACACGAATTTATTGAAGCGCAACTAGACAATAGCAAACTGCGAGTAGATCATCTCTCGAATTTTGTAGTAGTCTTCGCAAGCGCAACCCTCGACGTGGAAGCGACCGGCTTCGTTGCGCCTCACGCTCACGACATTATTGACGTAGAGCACACCAGAGCTGAAGTCTGCCTGGAACCCGCTGGCGGAGAGAACAGTCTTGAGGTCCGAAAGTTTCGGGTCGTTGACGAAGACGGCCTGATGAGGCGGGATGTTACTCGACGGGATCGCCTCGAGGCACAGCTGATCGTTCGCCGCCACAACTGCCTTGCGAGCGGGTGCAAGCGGTTGCACAGTCGCCTCGTCTTCCGCCACGTCCATGGAGTCTTCTCCTTCGCCGAGCTCCGGTGCCGGTTGTACGTCAGCAGCGCCAGCTACAGATGTTGACTCTTGAGACGTCACGTTGTCGGCCTCCATGAGCGCATCCTCTGTTGCTTGAGGCAAGGGTTGCTTTTTGACCATCACCCTCGCGTCAATCCAGCTAAGCTCGGCATCTTTCACCTAAAGTCGAATAAGCCCTCGAAAATTAGCCTTCGAGCAACGTACGGTTTGAAAGAACAATGATGACATAAGCTGATCGCTGAGGGTGACCTGGAAGATGGCGCTTTCAGTGGTAGCGTCAATGACTTCTCCGAGCGTGGGAGTGAAGATCTTCCCCTGCAATTACAAAAGTTGAGGTAACCCTCATGGATCCTGGACGTTACATACCTGGACTATTTGATTTTGCTCGCAGTATTCCGCTAGATCTCTCGTATTTGCGGGCGAGCCATGTACGATGACCAACTGCTTTGGTTTGATCTGCGCGAGAATCTTCTTGATCGACTCGCCATCCGAACGGCCCTCAAACTCGATGAACTCGACCTTGCAGAGAATCTGAACACGACTTCGTCGCAAGAGAGGGCACATGTCCGGAATATACCTCAATTTTCGTGAAGTCCCGCACACACTTTGTGGGCCACTCTTCGATGCTGGGGATAATCTGGCCGTCGGGCTCGTCCGCTTCTTGCTTTCGGTCCGCGTCGTCCTCGTCCTTGACTTGTGGCACCATCGCATCGGCAATCATATACTCTTCCGGCCGGATTATTTCGCCGTAGTCATCCCACTAAATGAGTAGCTAAGAGAACATTCTACTTGGGACAATCCTCGTTACCTTGGACTTTTCCTCCTGGAACGGGAACATGGGAAACTGCTTTTTGTTTTGCTTGAAGAACGACGCCTGCTGCTTCTGCTCGAACTGCGCCATTATGTCGTACGGCCTATCTCGCTGCGCGGATACTTCCGGCTTGACTTCCACTCCTAAAGCTTAATTGCGTAAGGTGGTAGCTATGGCTGTTCAACCTTTGGCAGGACTAGTAGAGGTCGTGGGCATGAAACGCCGGGTACCGCTTGTGGCATTCCCGACAATGGCCATGAGGTCTTCTTCGTCGCTTTCGTCCGAGGACTCTGCATTCTCGAGTCGAGCATTCCTTCTCACTGCTTCAAGCCTACAATATCAAAAAGTTAAGAACGTTGTCATCGCAATAAGCGCACCTCAGTCGTGCTTGTTCCTGCTCCTTTTCTTTCTTCCGCAGCCGCCACTCCTCAAGTTCTCGGCCTTCGAGTGGAACTCTCCGCTTGATCTCCAGCTGCACGTTGTTGTTAACCGGTCGCTTCCTCTCGCGACTATCGGCCAGGCGGATAAGCCTTGACCCTAGCGTTCGTTCTCCAGTGCGGCCTAAAGCAGCTCCATGAGGTTACTGATACTGAAGATTCCTGCATGCTTCACTACGTCCGTTACAGTGAAGTTTCACTTTCGCCGTGCCTGTGTCTCTCTATGCGCCGCACATTGACTAGTAGGACTCTCGTGCATTCTCGCGCTTTATAGCTGCACGTGCGAAGACACGTAACATACATACAGCATGATATTCCTTCTTCTGTGCTAGCGGTACAGCACACCCAAAATATAGCAGTGAGTGTCTGTAAGGCTAATATGGTTTTGACCAACACTTTAAACATTCAAAGCGATCGTCCTTCTCACTCATGCAGTACCAAGAAGTCCCATCGCGCCGTCACTCTTTCTGTACCGGCATGGCATAGCAAGGCATTTTACGAAATCTCTGATTTCCTCAACCAAAGCACGCAACCTGTGTCCTTGGTGTATTGTTGTGGTAGAATAGTTGTGGTAGACTACAGGTAGACTACTACTACACAGGTAGCTTACCTGTTACAATGACCATGTTCTTTGTGTCGGAACACCACTGCAGAAAAAGCTCTCGCGAATACCCGGACTCCATGTCAAGGCCGCTCACAAGTACAACCTAAACAGTTGGATTGATTTCACTCCATATTGCATGTTTCGAACCTTCGGCGAGCGGACGCGATTGAGGTCCATGATGGAATGACAAAACTTCACGTATCGGAACTGGAACGGGTTGTGGCGACCGGACTCGAAGAGCCGCAGAATCTTGTCTGACATCCACTCCACCTGCGATTTCGCCGACTCGATCACCGAGGATGCCACGTGGCTGAGCATGACGAGATTGTAGGTCATCAGACCGGCTTCCTTGCTGAAACGATGTGAGGTTGGAGCACAAAATAGTGTGTGGGCTTACTTCTGCCAAAGCTGGTCGAGCAAATGTGCGATTTCCAAAACGCGGCCAGCAGTGTCGATGACGACCATGACGTCTCCTCCGTCGCGCACGGTGGTCAGCAGCTTGGACACAAGATTCTCGTCACGTTGCTTCCTCTTCTGCTCCTTGAAAGTGGCATTGAATGCGTCCGTAATGAGGAGGTTCGGTCGGCCTACGCCTAAAACCTCAAGTAAGTCACTAGATGACAGCTCGTAGCGGTAGTTAGTCGCTTACCGTCGAATGTGCACCCGTTGAGGTGCCGCTCTTTCTTGTGGTTGAAGTCAACGGCATAGACTATTTCTTCGTCGCCCATTTTCGTGATTCTCCAAATTGCGCCGCCGATTACATGTCCGGCAGGGAATGGCGTGATTTGCAAACCATTGTCCCCTTTTAGCAAGATCTGCAAGGGCGTTGAAGAAGGTTGAGAGCCGAAACCAACGAAGCACAATCGAGGTTGCGTAAACACTTACAGTTTGGCTGTACTTCACTTGCTGGACTTTCTCGAAGGCTGCATCGACGTCGTCAAAATTGAAGAGAGTAAAGTCCTCAACGTTGTTGTGACCGCTAAGCCAGTCGTAGAGAAACAGCTGACCCATCTTGTAAACAGGTACCTAAACACAACTCAGCGTCTTGCAAAGCTTTTCCGGTGCGCATTACCGTTGCATAGATGGGGCAGTTCAGGCCGCACTTGCCGACCAGAAATGGCAGAGCACCGAGGTGCTGTATGTCCGGGTATGTTAGCAGGACGGCATTGATTTGCGGCGCTCTCAACCGTAGGGCTTCCATGTAACCGGCATCGAATCTGTCGTCGAGGCCGCAGTCGAGCAGGAAGTACACCTGATCCACCTGCGAGAAAAAGTTATGCCCAAGAAGTTCATGGAATATTTTACCTGAAGTAGGTAGCACAGCGGTCCATCGTCCTGAACGCCCGACAGCGCCTCAACCTTTATTATGGACGTCATTCCACTGCATACAGTGAAGAAAAGTGGATGGGATTCTTGCCACTTAGAACCGCATGGGCAAGTCTCAGCGCAGTCTGAAATCTATTTTTAAAGAGGTCCTTTTGTGACTTCTCGGTTAATCTTGCTAATCACGTACATAAAATTTGATTGCCATAAACGAAAACTTAATGTATATTTTGCAGTTAAGTCCCTGAAATCTGTTGCGATTTCGACGCGAATGGCGCTGACTACCGTAGGAATTGTTTTCGCGCGTTTGGCTCTGCAGATCACGCTGTGCTCTTGTGTTTCCAGACGCCATCCGTTCGGCATCGTCACTATTCTGTCAATGACGTCTTTACTCCTGGACCAGTCCATACTTCCTGGATGCTCCTCGAATTCCGCTCAACGAACGTGCATTCCTGGTGAGAAGCTCTTCCCGAGTTCCGGCGGCTATCGCGCTGGGAATGGCTGCTACGAGATCCACAATGCAATTTATGCGTCGCTCATCGGCTTCGTCCACACCTTCTCCATGAAGGACTTTGTACTGCTTAACACATTACGAAAACGCATCTCTGGATTATTCAGGACGGCAGAGAGCAGAAGGTCGTCGAAGTCAGAAGAGCGTTTGATGAGAAGCACCATGTGGTTCCGTACGCTGGTTGCATCGTTACCGCACGGGTAAGTTATGGCGCTCGGAGAATCAATATTCTGTTCCGCTTGAGCCGTTAATTATATTAGTGCATACCTCTTTATTCACTCAACTGAGCGTTCGTTACCTTTAGGTGGAAGCCATTTCGCTGAAGTTCGCAAAATGCTCCATAATCTGCGTGGAGGACACACTTTTGAACCACGAGTTCAACTCGACGCTTCGGAAGGAAGATATCCGAGCGACTGAGAAGGACAAGGTACGTTCTCTATGCTCTACGTTCGCTGGTATTGCTCGCTACATTTTAGATCGAACTTTACAAGTGTGTCCAGCCCGGTGACATTATCCTGGCGCGGGTGTTGGGCTTCGGCGACGCACAGACGGCTTTCCTGCTCAGCATCGCGGAGAACGCCCTTGGGGTAAGATCGACGGTGTCTCCCACGTTTTAACTGTGGCTCTGCAGGTTATTCATGCTGTCGGGCAGAACGGCAAGCGACTTCTTCCGGAGAGTAGCGAAGTTGTCAAGGACCCGAACACGGAATACCGAGAGCCACGAAAAGTTGCTGTTGTGCCTGCACTTAATAAAGACAAATAAAGTTCTGCCTAAACACGTTATTGTCTTTTCTCTACTTACTTGGGTTTCGTACCAACGAGTACCTCCATGCTTTAGTCTTAAAGCCTGACAAAAATTTAAGCAGTTTCAGGATTTCACTAGTCTGCTCTGACCGACCTCCGTATTATGTACCCGTTTGCCAATTCGTCACTTCCGGTAGATGCCGCATACCAATATGTAGGTCTGCCGTCTAAGGCGTGTTTCAAGTGCTTATTTAGAACAATGCCCACCTCCGGTTACTACGCATCCAATGTGCCTTCCTACTCAGCTGTACCTCCTGCATGGCCACCTCCTCTCATGCATAGCTACGTTTCGTCCGCATCGCAGTTCTCAGAGGCCCCACATGGTATGATTTGAGATCTGTTCCATACAGCGCGCGTGCAAACGATCAATGAGACTTTTTAGCGACAAACGGATACGTCCAAGCTTACTCCTCGATGCCACAACCAATACGACAGACGGCACTGCGTCTCCTTGATACAGCTGCTTCCATACCGTCGACCGCCGCTGTGCTGAAGTCGCCTCCACCACCGCCATCCTGGGTGCAGAGCAAGCCGGTGACGCCCATTCCTCGTTCACCAGTGAAAAAGAAAAAGGGAAAGAACAAAACCTCCTTGCCAAACGAGGCACAGAACACTGCAAGGGATGGCGAGAAGGACTACCCGAAGCTCACACGTACCATTGTTAACGAACGCAAAGGTAGGAGCCAGTTGGTCGGGTCCCTGTTGAAATCAGCGTTCACACTTTAGCGAATGGTGGATCGACGCAACAAGGAGAAGCTGCGAAGCAGAGTGCCCTGACGAAGGCGACGAACAGCGAAGACGACGGACTCTCCGATTACCCGGATCGGCCGCCGAACTGGCGCATGATGCTGTTGTTCAACGGCAAGTGCAAGGTGGAGGACTTCCCGGCGAATCTCATCCACAACGGTTGCCCGCAGAAGGACGAGGGCAGAACCTTCCCGACGCGAACGGACCCGGCTTCCCATAGCCCCGAAGGTGGTGAAGAGGCTACCCCGCGTGCCGAGAAGACCGTGGTGAGCCGCATCCTCATCGGATCCAAGGAGTACTTTTGGCCGCTTTAGGAGGTGACTACCGCTTCGAATGGCCACGGCTATATCCTTGCGAACGGGCGCACCTGGGTCCGAGAAAAGCCTCCGGACGCTACAGTCGTCGACAAACCCTCTGTGTCTTCCCATAAGCGAGCGGCACTGAGCGTTAGTACCTCGATCCCCTCTGTCCCCCAAAAGACGTCCCCTAAAGGCCCGAAGCGCGCTCGGCATCCGAACATGAGCTTGCACATCATCGGCGATAAGCGGATCTACGCCGACTCGTCCAAGGAGTGTCTCCAGTTTGCCAAGCTCGGCACTTGCCCAGCGGGTATTTTCTGCTCGTTCGAGCACAACGGGTCCGCGGAGCATCAGCAGAAGACGGTTTGCACCAGGTACGCGACCGCGGAGGCGAAGGCGAAATGGCGTTGCATACTCCTCGAAACGCGACGTTTCCAGAATGCTGCGAGGCCTCTGCCGCAACAACAATGCATCATGTCCCGAAGGCGAGCACGCGCTACTACCTCACCAGTTCCCGCTCTGCGACTACTACCTTCGCTGTACCTGCATCGAGGACAAGTGTCCCTACGTCCACGTGAAGCACACGGACGGTATTCAGCCGTGCCCGAACTTCAATACCGGTGTTTGCCAACAGGGTGAAATGGTTTGTCGGCGGAGACGCGACCGAGGAGGGCTTCATTGGGGTTTAGTGTGACCGTCCGCATCGGTACTACTACCACGTGCAGAAGCAGAAGGGCGCTACCGCATCCTCGACTAACGGGTACTTTGATTAGTGGTTTTAGAGCTTAAACGATTAGCAGCAGCAGATCCTTAAAATTAACATTAACCAACGGATTTAACCCCACACATCATGCACTTCTGTCTTTCTCAGCACTAGTGCGAGTGAGCCCGTTCCGGAGGAAGATCCGACGACGGCACCGCTACTCAACTGGTACGCCTAGCGCATCTATCATGCCACTCATCAAATTCGTCTTCACTGTTCTTCGTCAATGCGGGTCATCGGCTTCGCCTTCACTAGTACTAGGCCACTTATTGCTAGCGACGCTAGACCGCTTAGAATGTGCAGAAAGTAAGTTTACCGGTTCCTGAGCTCAGGAAGATTTCTACTGTTTTTTCTATCCTACTGATGTGCCAATCATCGACGTGAAGCAAATAAATGAGATTTCTTGCCAAATCGTACCTGTCTCGATTGCATCATGTCTGGAACATGCTAGTACCTTCTATTCATTTTCGCACAAAGCTTGCTTATACCTCAAAGACTACCTAAATAGGTTTGACCGAAAGGCCTGCGGACAACTGCACATTACCTGTGACCACCAACTCTGGATCCGATGGAAGAGGAAGCCCGAGACAGCTCACATTCGCCGGAACCTTCACCGGAACAGCCAACTCTGGCCGCCACAAGAACGCGCAGGTCTGCCGCCGCTGCCAGCAGCCGCGCTTGGGCACCGCTTCTCGCGGGAAAGAAGGGCCTAGACGTTAGTGACACGGAGGAAAACGAGAAGACTACGCCGGTTGCTGGAAGACCGACAGACATGCAAGGTGTGTGTTTGAACTATTTTCGTGCAAACTGAACCTCGACCGGTTCTGCACTTTGTGAGCAATGACGAGATCTAGCGAGTGAGGTGAATTCCAAACTAGTGGTCAACGTTCGGCCGCTATATTCGCCACATGATCGCGTCTAATCTTCTCTCTGAGCTTCCGAAAACAGCACGGCCTCGAAGATTTTGCAATTTTAAAGCGCCTCACAAATGTTCATTTTAGGAGGATCCCGCAAGCGTGGACCAGGACGCCCGCGAAAACAAGCCATTTCCACGGCGTCCTCTGAGACAAAATCACCACCACCCCAGCTAAGTGCACAAAATCAGAGTGCAGCCGGCGTCCATGACCAGTCCGATGCAGCGCACGACGTACAGCAGCGACGTCCGCCGAACCTGAAGGTGCAGGGACAGGTCACGAGATCCAACTACAGTGCACCGAATAAGGAGGAATTGGAGCAGATTGAGGTAGCAGTTCCTACAATTTTTCACTGCAATGTACACTTCAGAGAGAGGTGCAGAAACATCAGTACAGCACGGAAGGACGCTCAGCGGACGAAGACGAAGACTACGACGACGAAGAGGAGCGGTACAACTTGGACGACGATTCGGACATGGAATGGGGCGGTGCGCCGCGGTCGTCGAGGCGAAACTCCGGACGACAGTTGCAACGGGGCGGTGTAGCCGGTCCGGCGCAGGGGCAACGACCGGGAGCTGGAGCACAATCCGTTGCACGTGGAGCACCGCCACAAAGGCCTCCTGGATTCAGCAGTGGAACGGGCATCATACGGCCACAACGGGCTAACTCAGGTAAATCTACCTAAAACTTATGAGTCCCGGTAATACAAAACGGTTTGCCTGGATTTACCGGTTGTCTCACTTTACCTACAGGCCAAAATATCGGGTGAGCATCAGAAACCTTACTTGCTACTTTTCAGGTTTCCGACCAGCACAACCTGCGCCGCCGTCGCTGGGCCAGCCACGCCGCATTGTCGTCAACGGTCATGGCCCCATGACGACCGTTTACTCCACACAACCGTCAAACGTTGCTGTGAGACGTGCGAACGACGCAGGCGGGTCTGGCGGCTACAAAGTGCTTCGTATCACGCGCCCCATTGGCCAACAACCACCACCACTTGGAGCCGGATTCCGCTCTCTTCCGCAGCAACAGCCTCAGCAGTCAGTGGCTGCTGTCGATCAAGACATCCAAGAGATTTCGGTCTACCACGCGCAGCACGTGATCAACGGTAGTCGAATCCAGGACTTCAACCAAGTCATCGAAGATATGAATGTAAGTAAAGCCTTTTCCATCGTTCTTTCTTCTGATGGACGCGTTTTAGGTTGAGCTGAATCGCGTCATTGCAGACCGCAATCAGCTGCTGGCCGGTCATCGTGAGTACATCGAGCAGATGAACCTCTCGCACGCCACCGCTCTCGACATCAAGGATAGCCGGTAAGGATGCATAGGCGTTGTCCGAAAACACGTCCTCGCCTTGCAGCATTCGTCAGCTGGAACAAGCGGTGGCCGACCTGCAAAACAAGCTCCAGGCCGCGTACAAGCGTCTCCAGCTACAAACGCTCAGGCAAGAGACGGAGGACGACGTGCACGGTGGTCGGCTGCTGTCCGAAAGTTCGAACGCGGGAGAGGGCGAATCGTCCGCCGGCGGCTATCACACCATGCAGAAGATGGAGATCGAGTCGCCAAACAAGATCCTGCGATCGGACCCGATGATGTCGCGCCAGCCAATAGACACTCGCTACCACGTGGTGCAGCAAGTTCAGCACGTAGACCAGCAGGGCCGTCAGGTGCTTTCGGAATTTGTAAGTCGTGTACCGTGTAATGCACTACCTATGCTGAACGTTCAGATCGAACAGGAGTTTGCCGAAGGAGAGATGGAAATCGGACACGAGATGACTCTATGATGAGCCGTTTCTTGGCAACTCCACTAAGACCTACTTGACATACTCATCTACCTGTAGTTGGTGTTCACTTCAGTTCAATCAACCACCGTCGGTCCGGTACCTCTGAGCGTTTCTAAACCGTTTTCTTTGTTTCCACCAACACTGTCTGCCCGGAAATACCAACGTCACCCAAAGCATTTCCATTGTTCCCCCGACACCACTCAACAATGTTTCCGGCCTGATTCTAACGCCGAAAGAGTGAAGCCTCTCAAATTGTTTGTACGTTACAACCCGAGCACAGCACCTCCTATGCATTTTGTATTTCCTTAAGCGTGTCGACGAAGCCCGTCTCGACGTACTCGGTTTTGGTTTACGTCCTCTAATTCCTGCTCTGTTAGCACCCCGATTCTTGGCTCTATTCTCGGCTTAGTGGAGGGAATTACCCGCTTTGGGAAACGGCCCGTGATTGATGGGGGTCTTGTGCCGGGATTAAATGCCGGTTTCCTTCGACTCAGTCGTTTTTAGCCCCTCCGCCGTTCGCATCCGTTAGCCCGTCTACCGAATCTCCGCTTAATTGCTGCATCAGTTAATCCGAGGAGCCGCACGCCGCGTGCCGCTTCCGTTCAGTTATTTTCCGTTCAATAGTTTCGGTCGATGCTAGTGCGATATCAGTGCCCGTTACCCACTTAATCAAGTGTTACGCCGAGGCTTTAACGTTCGAAAATAAACTCGTCAATAACCGCACAACAGAGTGAATATCCGAAACCACGGATGTCAGAGCGTTAGGGAAGGAAGGCATACTTCAGGGTTCTGCTAAATTGCTCCCCATGAACCTGTATACCAACTTACGGAACCGTTATCGTTCCGAGAAACTTGTTTGAACGTAACGCACCAATCATGTTAGCGCAATTAATCCGCGCGTAGAGTGCGGGCACTTTTTACCGTCTTCAAAGTGCCGAGGTTGCCTGGGTAACGGATACCGGCTTTGAGTCCCTCGTCCTTGTCTCGGAGAAGTTCTTTTATCTTCCCTCTTTACATTATCATTCATCCATGCACGCATCGAGGGGTTCAGCGGGCCCGGCACTCGTTCATACATATGGGCGTATGGCTTTTTTGCTGATCTCATGAAGCCTTTGAACCGTAAAGAGTATGGTTAGGTAATATTTCACGCGACTACCGTGCGTAGTGGTTCATGACCATGGAAAAATTTGCTGGCAGGTCAGTTTTTTTCCGGCGGCATGTCCGAATGCTTCTTTGATGCGGAAGCCGGAATCAGCGGCAATTAACTTGTCCCGCGACTGCTGAGAACATACTTTAGGAGCCCGTAGCCGGGGATTAGGTACTCTCTTACGTAAGCGTCCGCCCTACGTCAAAGCATCGCGTTGGATGCCGTATCACAACACCTCGAGACAATTGATTCCGCTCGCAACGTCACTTTGGAAACCGCTCGGCTTCGCGCCCATTGTTAGCAAGGCGTGTGCACGAGAACCTTCAAGGATTGTAGTTGCTTCACACACGGAATCGTTTGTATCTTGGTCGGACGGATTCGAAACTTGCATCGTGAAAACCCGCGTGGCGTGCAGAATGAGCCGCAGATTCAGTAGCGCAAAGGTTTCTTAGTCTGTCTGTGGAACTGCTGTGGTAGGACGTCACTCTTAAGCTACGTGCTGCCCGAGAAGTGACGGAGGATGATTGAGGAAGCCGTGGAGCTACCAAATATAGGCCTAATTAGAACCATATTTATCCTGCTTGGATGGCTCGTGACCACCTCTCTCGTTTGTACTCGCGTCGAGAACGCTTACTGCTCGTGTTTACCAGCGAGCGCATTGATGTCATGCCGCGCCTGGCGATACATGCTGCGCCTCGTTTTGTTTTGCCTTTCGCGAGTGACATATTAGCGTGGATTCCCGCGCACATCGCGCGGCTCGTGTCCTCGGCCATTAGTCAGTCATCAAAACGTCGGAGGCCTGACTGGGCCACCATGCCTGCCTTCTACGTTTAGGGTCAGCGAGCCGCTTGGCGCTAAAAGTACCGCTACGCGGCAGACGAGATGGACAACGTGGCGAATGCTAATGAATGAATGAGGAGCAAAGGCAAATGAGAGCCTGTCGTGTTTGTGGTCCCGAGGGCCAGGAACCACGGTGCTCCCAGCACGCTTAAGCCATTTCTTGAGCCCACCGGAAAATTACGTGGTAACTCGTTTCTTGAGCGTCTGTCGGCTGACATGTTCGATACCCGTGTACTGAAGGGCATGTTTGTCTGTTATCCCAAACCGGCTTGTAGTGTTTAGCGCTTGCTTGTACAAAACAGGATTGAATTTCGAAGAAGCAGTCAAAACCTCGTATTTCTTCTGCAGCAAACTGGCTGTGCTTCAGTCTCTTCACGACGTTGACTTTACCGTTGATTATCTCTTCATAACATCTGTGGACCTTTGGACGATCGGCCCTTGATCTTTCCTTATTAAACCCCAATTATTAAGTCATGTCGCGTGTCCCCTGTGTTTCGGCGCCTTTCTTGGGTATGCATAACACGATGTTTAAGCTAGTGACGTGTACACCGACCGGCTTGTCGCGTTTTACAAATGAGCTGCGAATTGCTTGTCGTGACGGGAGTGGCATAGAAGCACTAGCTCGTTTGCTTCAGGCAACCGAAATGCGAACAGTTTTATGTATAATTTTCATGTCCACCTGCTGCATGAGACATTTGACTCTGGCGTCAATCCGCCTAATGTGCAAACCGGTTGCCTGGGAACTGTCCTTTGCGGCAAAATTTATGCGATTTATGACGGCTTCCGAGTAGTCGCGAAGTGTCTACTACCTACATTACGGCACGTGGTAGTCGTATCCTTCGATACACGCCTTGCATTCTCAGTGAGACGATGTAGTCTCGGACCATTCTTTATTACTTCTTCTCGGAAGTATCAACCTTCCCGCCTTCAATGACATCCGTCAAAAGGTTACAACCGCGTTTAGCCGATTTCACAGATATCTTCGGAGGTACACACGCAGGCGTAAGTCGTCTTAGCGCATGTTATTCCGTGCACGGACGGCGAGATTAGAGGAGTGTTGCATTTGTTGGAAACATCGATGCCTTCGGAAATAGGAGCGCTCCACGTGATGTATGGCCACGGAATGGCGCGGCTTCAGCGATTTTTGCCAGGCACGAAGGATTCTCGTAATTGGATTAGACGCTTCGAGCAAGCACCTTTCCGCCGGCCAAGGCGCTCACTTAGAGTTATTGAAATTGTTGCGTGAGTCGGCCTGCGATCAATGCACGTATTCGGCCTTCTTGCGTTCAACCAGTAGGCCCATCTATCTCCCAACTAATGCTTCCTCGAACGGCCTTTGTACTTGGGTTCGCGTCCATAAGTCACTCAGTCATATGCTACCGTCCTAACGAGGGTCAGTTAAGTGAGTAATTAGCGACAATACATTTACGTCTACTAGCTAGCGATGCCAAAGTGAATTACCCAGGTCGGTTTCCGGTGCCTTACGTGACAATATTAATTAGGCTATTCGAACACTAGCTCACTTCTTAGCGTCCTCGGCAGCGAGTCGATCTCGGCGAGTGTGCCTTGCTCACGACGTGACGACGGCACCTTCCGGTTCGATAAGCTTTTTTAGCGCACCGGCCAAGGTTCCGGGTCCCTGAGCTCATCTCTTATGCCGATTGCGTTAGCGCCATCCGAGAGCACCTTAGAAATGTCCTGCCGATGGTCGTAGTGACCTCAGCGTGTACTTACCACGACGCGATTAGAATGCCGCTCACTGAACGGCCTTGTCCTGTTAAAGTGCGCTGGAATGTTCGCGCTGTGTCCAACGCCTTCAAAGCTACCCTTGACGCGCGAATCAGATATGCGTGGAACTAGTGTAGGAATACCATTAATTCGATAAATCCTGCGAATTCATCACGTTCCATGCCAAACTGCAAGCTCTAGTCCCACGCTTATGCTCTCGAGGGCCGAGTGGTTTGTTCAATTAAGGACGGGATTAAGAGGCCCGCGAGTGATGCTCAATGCTTAATGCGGAAACACAAACTGGTTGATTAATCCACTTTGCGCCTAAAAATGCCGTCGGATAACTTGAGAAATACTAAGCTGCCAGTTATTAGTGGAAGAAGAATCGTATCCGGACCTATGTTGTTGGCTTGCTAACATGATGCCTGTCGTCAAACTAACATAAAATGCATGGCCCCGTCGTCTTGGACCGAAACCGGCCGCAGTGTCCTACGAACTTCTCGGAACCGCTAATTTCACTGTTTTCTGTTTTCCTGTTGGCTTCCCGGAAAGGGTGCGAATTGCGCGAGACTAGGCCTCGTTTAATTTGTTGCGCCTTCTGACTTGCTTTCTCATTGCTCTCGAGGTGCTTTGTTGTTCGTTTCGCGGGCTAACAAATAGCTTTCACGATACCAATCAGCAGGCTTCTTACCGTCTCATTGCCCACAACGACAAAGATGTGTGTTATACTAGTCGCCTAGGTGCTTGCAACGCTATGCGGGTCTGAATACCTCTCATTCCTTTGTTAATGGACTAATTACCTTTGGTCGAATCGCTTATTCGCGTGGGACGAGAGATGCTCTTTAGTCCAGAAAGATTGTAGCGTTTAGCTGAGAGGAGCTGGCACCGGCTCAAGTGGTGTCGATGATCGTTCGCTCCGGCGGGACAACGACGGCACCGAGTGCCAACAACGGGACGCTCGGTACCGCCACTGTTATACCGTTGGGCACTGCTACGCAGAACTCGCTGCCCACGACCGCCGCAGCGCTCACAATGACCGGTAGGCAGAGACGTCCTTCTTCTAGCACAAAAAGTTTACTCGGAATGAGTCCCCGAAAGTCTCTGGTCCAGGCTAAGATCCAAAAAGAATAGGTCCAGAGACACTCACAACGCGCAAATATTGGCGCCATTGTGGCAATGCTTAGAAGAAATCCACGTTTCAGGAACAGTGTCACTTCCGACTTCCTCACAACACCTGTCCTCGGCCGGCGTTACAGCCGCCAGCACGCCGGCGAAGCGATCAATGCATGGTCAAAACTTTTCCGTGGACTCGGCCGCGTACCAAGAAATCCTGGATCGACGGAAAACATTCCGTTGCCGCGGCTCACTCGTAAGTGGTTAATCGAGATTCCGGGCAAACCTGCTCGTCACATAAATAATCAAACAAAATGTGAACACTTCCGTTACGTAATAACGTTTAAGGGACCCACCGTGGCATCGGCTCCAAGCGTCGAGCAGGAGGACTACCGGACACCGCGACCGTCGATTCCGAGCATCGGCAAGACGGGGAAATCCTTCGATTTGGGCGGCGGTTTTCGGAACGTGTTAGCATCCAATTCAAACGGGCTTATCAAGGTAGGTGCACCTCCGCCACCTCAACGGTGCCAATTAGTGGACGCTGCTCCGCTCCTCTCGGGTGGTATATTTACAAAGTCCAGTGGGATGCGGAAGTTCCCGCGGGGTCAAGCAGTGGTGTTTTACGCGCTGAATGTTTCGCTCTATGTCGGTGTGGCATGACATTAGACACGTAGCCTGCTGTCACCCAAAAGTAGTCGTTCAAGTTTGATTCATTGCGGATGGTAGCGACATTTGTGTGTCACGAGCGTTCTCGATGCAGCCCTGACAAACTTGGGTCATTCAAAGGTGTGCATCCGCTCCCTCTTCTTTTGTACTTCCTCGTGTGCGAACCCAGGGCATATGTGTAATTAGCAAATTCGCAGGGAACTGGCGCAGAACGTAGCTGATCGCAGGCCACGCGACTTGATAGCGCTATGGTGAACGCTTAGAAAGGTTCTGGGTGCGTAAATACTCCGCCGATATCCTCCTTAACGACGCACTTATTAACATTTGGCGCTCAATTAACGACGATCCAGAGGCAACAGACACCCGGCTGACGTTCAAGTCGGCAGGTTTCGCCTCGTAGCTGACGCATATTGGCCGTCTCGATGTAGTGCTTCTACGGCGAAATAGCGGGCGCGCCCGTTTAGTCGCCCAATCAGTGAGGTCATCCGTCTTGTGCAAAAGAAGCCTTCGCTGCAGTTGCTCACCGCGATTGCGGCGACGCATCCCATTAGGCTTCTCACGAGGAGTGTACCACGTTTCGGCACCGACGTTTCGGCACTGGTACGTTTCGGCACTGACGTTTCGGCACTGATACGTTTTGGCACCGGACGTTTCGGCACTGGTACGTTTCGGCACCGGATGTTTCGGCACGGACGTTTCGGCACCATTTTTATAATATGCACTTATTATTGGTCCGCTCCATCTAAAATGCATTTCACATAGCGGCTTCAATGCGTAAGCCCTGGAGTGTAGGGAGCCCCGGATAAAAGTGATCCAGTCTTTGGAAAACCCCGACAGTGAGGGTAATCTTCGCATTTTCGCAGAGCTAATGGCCTTCCCCGAAGGGTCGGCTCCCAAAAATTACGTGTTTGCCTAACGACCTTCGACAGTGGGACCCTGGGTGCGACTGCCGGGGTCGGTGCCGAAACGTCGGTGCCGAAAGGTAGGTGCCGAAACGTCGGTGCCGAAACGTCTTTATGCCGAAACGTCCGGTGCCGAAACGTATTAGTGCCGAAACGTAACAGTGCCGAAACGTCTGGTGCCGAACCGTACGACACCCCTCACGAGTGCCGCAACAATCGCACCCCGAGGACACACCTCGCCGGATATTGATTTCTGTTTGTCTAGGCATCCCAGATGGCGAGCCGACGTCTTCAATGAACGCCTGGAAAATGAAGCTCTTTTTTCGATCTACTAACTCGCATGACCGCGTTTTTCCTGCCATCAGTGTGTCAGTGTCTCGATTGCCTCGCTCACAAAATGGCAGCGCTTCCTTGACCCCTTCCTTAAGCACGTTCCGGTGCGCCTGAGACGGTGGGATGGGAATGGGATGTTCAGGCATGTTTTGCAGTCAGTTATTAGGGCGACAAAGCGCTCGTGGCTTCTGGACGGTAATTCGATTTCGGGCGGGCACTAGTTTCAGTGAGTTTTTGCCTTCAACCTCATTGTTTCTCAGCAAAGTAGCATACGTGTTCTCATCCACGTCTGGCGCGCACCTTATTTGTTCGCATGTCGTAACACACAAAGTTCTCATTCCTGCTTCCCTATTCCTCTCTGATTCATATTTCATTCGCACTATCATCTTTCCGGACCGACCATACCGAACGTCTACATTTCAGCAATAATTACACATCCCTTTGCAGCATCCCGCCAAGCAGCTAACTCATAATTTGTTGACGGCTTTAAGCATTCAGGCGTCTTCCAGTGACGATTAGGCGTAATGAGATGCGTAGCTAGGTGGGTTATGTTGACATCAACACCCACAAGATCAGGGAACACTTAGTTAGAATTTGCGTCATAGTGAGGGCGAAGGCTGAATGGAGCCGCGGGACTCTGAGACGCGCAGTGGACACTTTCCCACCCAGGTGTTAGTAGTCGCTGGCGTTAATAATTCAGCCAAACCCGAGGGCAATCAAACGTGGTGTGGGACGCAGGCCTATCCGGTTGCTGTCTGACGAAAAGTTCCGTCTACACAATGACGAGAGCTGCTATGAAACCGGCCGGCTAGACTTGCTATCCTTCTGCACTTTTGACCATGCTGCCATCGACTTCACCACTAGCATGCCCCTATGTTTTTATCTCCACTAATGTTTCCTGTGGACAGCCCGCCACATTAGTCTATGGAGATGAAAGGCATTGGCGCGAGACGGCGTTTTCCTTTGATGAATGCGCGCTTTGGGAGCATTTTGACAGTGCGTTCTTACTTAGTTTCGGAGCGCTAAACGTCACATGAGCCAATGGGTCGAACGGCACCAGTAAATGCCACTATGGCTGCTGCCCTCAGGGAGTCCTCCCGGTTACGCGAGAGGAGGGCGAGCAGTATTCATGAGGTCAGGTCATTCACATGTCTAAAACGTGGCTCTAAACAGCTCTGCTTTAGGTCAGCGCGGACTTCCTCCGTCTCAACGGTAGCAGGCAGCAGTTCAGAAACCTCCTGTCCGCACGCAAGAAGCTAGGGCAGCTTCCGCCGGCTTATACGAGGATCGACTACAGTCACGACTCTACGGATTCAGGATGTGCGTTCGTTACGCACCTGAACGAGTAGTTTTTCCGCTTGCTTTAGTAATCAGCCGGCCTCACCACCATGGCCCGGTTATCACGGTCGAAGACACAAATGGGTCGCAGCTCAACCTCAATTCAAATCACTTCAACCATCGCCTGAGCATATCGTCGGTCCCCGCAATCGACTCGCAAAAATCGTCTGTGGAGAAACCGAACGAGAATGGAGGCCTACAGCCGGGCTCACCTAACGGTCCTTCCTCCCCACCTCTGTCAAATGCGTGCTTCAAGCGCACGAACAGCCGGTACGTATGTTTTTTGTTGGTAATTTTCTCGGGCAGTGAAATGTGAAATACCGCGCTGCAAGCAGGTATTTGTCGGTCGCAGAGTATACTATTTGAACTTTAGGTACGGGCAGCCCCTGGACGAGTCGCAAGTCAAGATGGTCTACAAGATACGATCGCAGCGACTGAACACCCGCGTGCAAATCACGGACCGATGCCTCGTGCTTGCTCTCATGGGCATAATTTTTATGGTCTTGGATACGGAAATGTGCGGACGCGATGAGATTAACAAGGTATCGCAGCCTCCATAGAAACCTACTAAGCAGTCAGTTGCAGGATAGTGCCGTGTCTCTGTGCCTGCGAACGCTCGTTGTCTTTTCTACGTTGGCTCTTCTCGTCGAGATTGTTCACTACCACATAAATGAGGTTCTGGTAAGTCCTTTAAGTTCATATGTTTGAGCGCTGCACAACGCAAGCTGTTGTGTGCGGTTCGCATGTGTTTCAAGCATGCGTACAAAGTTCGCGTTTTCAGCTGGACTTGGTGGACTGTGGGGCTGACGACTGGCGCGTTGTGGTTACGTGGAGGCGGTTCGCACAGTTCATCACGGAGTTCGTCCTCTGCTCACTATGCCCTTTGCCGGGCACCGGTGACATTATGTGGGTCGTGCTTGAACCCTCTCGGCATCGAGACTTCACGCCAATGGACAAACGTAATTGCTAATTTCGACCATGTTGAACTAACTGCTGTCCCTCAGCCATACCGGTCGACGTTCCATTATCCCTTCTGATGGTAGGCAGACTATATCTCATCGGACGTTTTATGGTTCTCCACAGCAAGCAGTTCCAGGTAAGAAGGCACGACCATGAGTGCCTTCTCTGCTTAATCGCTAGCATCTTGCTTGGTCCCCTCGAAACATGCTTAACCATGAGTGGTTTAGGACGCTAGCACACGGACGTTGGCCGCTCTGAACCGGATTCAAGTGAACTTCACGTTTGGTACTCCTTTTTCACTGTTGTCATTCCACAATAGCGAACTTTAGTCATGAAGACCGTGCTCGATCAAAAGCCTATTTGGTGCCTCTCGGTCATCCTGTTCTGCTTCTGGATAGTGGCCGCATGGAGCTTCGCCCAAGTAGAACGAATAGGGCGTGGTGAAGACCCATACATTCTTTACTTGAACGGTTGGTTTTTGCTGACACTTGACTTTGCCGCTTGACGCACGTGTTTAGCTCTATGGTTCATCGCCATCACCTTCAACAGTAACGGCTACGGTGACATTGTTCCGAAGACCATTGCTGGTCGAATCATAGCCGTATGCGTGGGCATCAGCGTAGGTTTTTCTATGTTATGTCAAAAACGTTCTAGTAGTCAAGCTGTGACTCTGCAATGCACAAACTTACTAAGAAAGTTTCAGGGCGCAATCATCTCTTCTATTCTCATCGCAGTCATCTCGAGGAAGATTCTCCTCTCGCCGGGTCAGCGCAACGTGAACAACTTCATGAACGATTCGAAGCTGACGCAACGGCATAAACACGCCGCAGCGCGGGTCCTCCAAAAGACCTGGCACATTTACAAGTGCCTAAACTCGAACAACTGTCCCGACCACTTGTTACGTCAGCACCAGAGGAAGTTCCTCGAGGCCATACATGAGTTCCGCAGGATTAAGAACAAAATGCGCGTGTTCAGCGAGAGCAGTTCCGCGTCCATGCAGCAAATGAATCGAGTAAGCGCTTAGTCGAGAAGGAGGCCGTAGCATGAAGGCATGCTTACTTCTGAAAAACAAGGTCAAGGGTTAGCTCGTCTTGATGGTGAACTTTTAGTTGATGACCGAGATGCACACGTCAATGCAGAAGCTCGTTGCGTCACAAGAGGAAATGCGTGCTCAGATCGAGGTCCTGCAGAGAGCCATGCGTAATCACTTCACGCATGCTAATGCCGCTAGGTGTGCGACACTGCCGGAAGACAGCGTCGTCCCAGCAATTGAGGATGCGCAGACGGCGGGGCCTGGAACACCGCCAACAGCTCAGCGTTCCAGGAGGTATCCCTTGTGATTCTGTAAGGCTTTGTTTCGTTACGTTCACTAACCTTGATCTATGTTCCCCTTCAACTATCTCTGTGCCTACTTGGTAGAGCTTATTGTAAGACAAGGCATTTTGTATGCCGTTCACGTCTAAGGTCGTTAGCGAGTGTTGTGAACTAATCCTAAAACTCCTGTTGACCGCAAGCCTTACCCTCTTACCGCTTTGGTCTATCGCACTAGTGCATTTTCGCTTTAGAGGACCACTGGCAGTGCACTACGGCTCAAATGTTCAATTCCATCCGTAGCGGATCCGACGATCTCGGCCTTCATAAACGGGTTCAGCTCTCCACATCATCTTATTCCATCATCACGATGTATATATGTCAGTTTATCAGCAAAGCTAACTTATTACGCTTGTCAGAACAGTGGAATTCACTTGTCAGACATACTCGCAGAGGTAGACCAAGGTAAAGTGCAACAAGGGACGCATTAGAGCGTGGGAAAATCGAAGGGCTTCATTCATACGTGTCAGCTAGTGCATGAAGCAGAATGAAGAGGTCGATCACAGCAATGCCTGCACTACCCGTACGAGGACATGGGTATAACGTACGTAGGAAGGTTACACGAAATCAGACATGGACGGCGGCAAGAATCCGGCAAACTTGTAGTCCAGGTACAAGCAGCCGTTGATTATCGTAACTGTCTGCCCGTCATTCTTGGCACGTCGGACGAGATACTCGGCCGTTTCTTCAGCTAAATGTACCGGAGGACAGACGTCACCGGCGACTAACGCTGCTGCTCGTGTGCCCTAAAAACGATCATTCAAGCCGCGATGTCGGCACTTGTTTCTTACGTTTATCAACGCCAACGCGATATAATTGGGCCGGTTTGGCAAACGGGAATGTGTCGGTATCTGCTCGAACTTAGGCTCGTCCTTCGAGTAACCGCAACCCATGTCGACGGACTGTCGCAGCAAGGACCGACGTCGACTAGACTCGTGTGGAATGGCTGACCTGGAACATGCTGGATCAATGACTGCAAAAAAGGAAACGAACTTAGTAAGCGTAACTCGATACGGCGCGCAGAAAGTCAATAATCCCGCTTCTAAGATCCACAAGAGGCAAACTTTCGGTTTTTTTGGTGGTGGTCGGCATGTAGTCAGTCAGATTGACTTTCTGAGGCAAAGGCCGAAGGTGAGTCACCCTTGGAAACAAGCGTACACATGAAGCCTAGCCCCAAAGGCGTTTCACAACGATAGTGTAAGTTGCAACTAAACAGCATGTTTTATGCGGAAGTGCAGTGGTTAGGTACTTACTAATGCGAGTATGAGGCATTCAAAGGTGGTGCTCGCGGCATAATCTTATTACGCGCAGACGGAAGTTCCCGGCAACAAATTAATAATGGCCACTTCCCGAAACTCGACCGTCAACTAGCTCAGCGGGACAATAGTTGTCCGCGGACGAGATTTGCATCCTCTCTTCCATGGTTCATTCTTTAGTGAGGGAAAGATCATATCAGTTTCAAGGTCCGTAGTGTGAAAACGTGGCCGAAAAAAATTCCTACGCACAAAGTTGTGCCCGCGACGCAGGCTAATCTTATGCGCGGTCCTAGCAGGCGCAACGTTTGTTTATCGAAGGAAGCTGCATCACTTTGAAGACCTCAGAAAGAGGGAATAATAAGTAAGGGATGTGGATGCAGCCTCATGGAGTAAAAGAATGCCACTGATAGCGTTACTTATCGTTCCATGCACAACAAGTACTTACCGCTAGCAGACCTAAGTTTTGAAATTAAGGTTAACGCGAATCATGGCACGGCTGCGCGATTAGCACGACCAACAAGGTGGCACCTGTCAGGACCAATTCACCTGCTCACTAGGCCCAAGCCCTCACGGCAATGAACGCCTCTCTAAGAAAATTCTTTAGGCAAAGCTTCAACTCCCACGCGGGGCCCACGATATCCTCGGCGGATTTTCACGCTCCTTTGTTTCCTCTACGTCAAAACACCCGGGAGCATCCGTCCAGTTCAGCTCGCATAACTTCGGATTCAATGGAGACAAGGCGACCAGTCAATTATTCATGTTTGGTACGTCAAAAATTAACAAAGAATGAGCGGGGTCGTTTTCGTCTTGACATACGCGGCGTCTAAGCTACACGTCGCGTTCTGGGCTCACAATATTGAGCCAAAAAGTTGAATGCCGCGGACAACATCGAATGTGGCATCGACTGCGAATCACGCTGTCGAAACCGTTTATCGGGGCGAATAAATAATTCTATCATTCCCAGCGGCATATGGCCAGCTGACCCGCCCTAATGCATGACCCAAACGAAGCCAGTTTATAGCTCAAACGTATTTAACTCCTTAGTGCTTCGTAAAGCAAAGACTGACCATGACGCACTGATAGTGTTCAAGCTACAGACGCTGTGCAAAGACCTTCACGGAAGAAAAGATGTTTGAAGGCGCGGGGTCTCCGATACTTTAGAACGTGTCGAAGCCACTTTAGCGGCACGTTGCCGACAATAGATTTTGATTGCTGGGGGTCAGAAAATATCCGCGGGGGAGAAATCAAATTTCCGCCTGACTTACGCCAGGAGACCTCGAAAGGTTCATTCGGAACATAGACTTTTATAACGACCATATAAATGCAGAGGCACTTGCCAAAAAGGGACGTTAAAATGCATTAGAACCCTGCAGGCTGTTATTCAAAACCACTGAACCGTTGTCAGGCCAGGGCTATGCTTTCTTGAATGATCAGTAGTACTGTGCTGTTCTAAATGTGTTGACCTTTTGCCTTTCTAGCTACGTATCTTTCTTTAAAGCCACCTTTTGAAAACGTCCGTCCAAGTTTATTACAATCTACGACACAAAAGCAATGCTCGCAGGAGAATAAGTGCTGGCAGCTAACGTGTGCACCTCGAGAATAGAACTTAGCTAAAGTCAACGGAATGCAACAGTGAAGAAAGAGAAGGTGAGGCTTATTCTGGAAGTAGTCAGATCAGTTGCCTTTCTTCGACGACGCATGCGAAGCGACAGCGTGATGCCCGCTAGCACTCTTTGAAGGCGTCTCGCCTCTACCACTGCGCCTGGACCTCACTGAGGAGTCACCTCCGTAGTCCTCGCCGCCATTGTACGCCTCCTGTTCCTCCGAGGAAACCGAGTGTTGTGAAACAGGTCGCGAAGATCTGCTCGGAACCTTCCGATAAACGACGCTGTAAATCTTCGGTGTTCGGCCTGAACGCGCGGCCGCTTGGTAGAAGATGGCACCGTAGAGAATGCAGATGCCCCTAAAGTTTCAGTAGTGGTTAGGCAAGCTAACTAGGCCGGCCAACATGACGAAAGCATAGGTTAACCAACGTACCAAATTATGACAATGTACTCCGCACGATTCTCGAACGGGGTCCCGCAAATAGCGTACCACTCCAGTGGCTGACCGTCGATGAGGGTCGGCGGCTTTCCTCCCGGCAGGCAATGAAAGTCGAAGTAGCCTTCGTCGTAGTCGTCCACGCATAAGTACTTCTTCTTCTCGAGCAGCTAAGCGAACGACATGTTGCGAGTTACTGTTACACATGCGACTCACGTATCCACTGGGCGTTTGCACTTTCTGAGTGACGTTGCAAGGGCCGATGGGCTGGTGCAAGCCTTCCGCAACGATGTCCTGCGGCTGCGCGATCAGCACCAGAACCATGTAGAAGAGGTAGTGCAGGCAGACGGCGAGAGAGATCTCGTCGAACCAGTACGGGTTCCCGGCATGAGCCTCGGGGTTGCGGTTCCTGCGGTCAGCGATGTAGACGATAACCGCGTAGGTTGCCAAGAAGAGAACGCTTGTGATCTCGCTGTGTACGCCGAAGAAGTCGTGCGCGGGATGGTAGAGCAGGTTGAACTGGAAGGCGCCTCCCCAGAACGCGAGTGTGCCGGCCAAGAACGCGCAAAGGAACTCGCGAGGGAACCTAAAACATCAATGTCTTATCGGTCAAGAAATACAATAGACGTGCAAACATACTTCTTCCAGTCGTAGACCTCGCTTACGAGCAGCTTCCTAGAGAGCCGCATGATCAAAACGAAAGAGCAGGCGAAGCACGCATGGAAGTAGTAGCTGTTCCACGGCACCCAGTACATTCGGTCGTAGATGTTCGGGTCGGTGTCGTGCCAAGTCCACCAAAGCAGCTTAATGCCCATGATGTCGTACGGCATGTCGAGCATGACCGTGCCAAGACCCACAGCAGGACCTTCCGCCCACCACGGTAAGTGCATTCTAAAGAAGATCGTTGAAGGACGTGATCGGTGTTAGTAGCAGTGGCAGTGACAGTGGAAAATTGAAACAAAAACAAACCTTTGAACGAGGACGAAGGACACGTAGTCGAACATGTGATAGATGCCGAATATGATGCACAACGGGGCCCTCATGCCGAACATCGTCACGAGCCCTTGAGCCTGCCAGAAGTTGTCCAAGTCCGGGATCCAGTAGCAGAGATTCTCGACGTTCAGCGCGTGAATAAGCAGGCCAATCCAGTGGTACAAGTACCGCCCGCCATGACGCCATGCTAAAAGTCGAAAGCTCGGATGCCGCAATAGCGAGAACTTGCCATGAATAAACGTGAGCAGAAAACAGAAGGGAAGAACAATCTCAGCGGCAAGGAAGCTGGTATGATTGTCCCACATTTTCCTTGGGTCCTGGAGCTTGACGAACCAGTCCGCGAGCTAAATAGATTCGTAAGCGACCTAGTGGTTGCCAACATACTCGGACACCATCGACTGCCTTCGTGACGATCGACTTTCTCCACTCATCGGACACTGTTAGCGGTAGATACGGAAATAAGTACCTATCCAGTAGGTAGTCCATGACAAGAAGAGTTCTAAAAAGCGGATTACAACCTTCTTAAACGGCATTCATTGAAGCCAGCACGAACGCGTTGAACACTGCTGCGTATAATTATCGAGCACGGGACGCGCTATGCAAATGGTTGCAAGCGGATGAATCACGGCACTCGATGACCTCGTACCGGCCAAGAGGGTGTGAGTTCGAAAGCGCGGGACCGCGTGTGGAGCGCACCGAGCGCGGTCGCGGCCTATCGCAAAGCAGCGAGGCTACCTGCGGAAGCGACATGTGCAAATACGCAAGTGAACGTTGACCTCGCCCGTAAAAGTCGGCATCCATACATGGTGTGCAACACATACTGGAAGAGATAAATTCTTTCAAATGCAGTTCAACCTTGGAAATAAAGCATTAGAGGGCTTTTAATAAGCTTGCTCATTAAAGCAATGTATAGAGTTGCCAGGACGATAAGAGCTGCATGGCACTCGATAAAGCAGAACAATTGGCTGCTTGCGACCACCCGGATGCCAATTTATGTCATTTGTCATCTTATTCAATCAAGCGGAGTTAAAAGGCGGGCACATTTGAAGTTTGATAAGCGCTTATCATTAGTGTCTTGCTACCGCTGGCAAAAGTCGTAGAATGCTGCAAAAACGGAGGGCCCCTGAAACCGTTTGGATTTCGGATGGTAGGGTCCAAAAAGTGTATTTCCTTCGATCTTAGTGCTGGAGTTTTAGCCTGTCTGAATCCGTATTCCCTTATCGAAACCGTTGTCCTAAAACTAAGTTGTCTGTAGAAATGGAAGGCAACGCTTAGGACGTTTTGTGGGTTTTTCTTACAGGACTGCATAACGAAGTTTGGTTGTCTTTTCGGATACCACTGTCCTTCTTAGACGCATGTTTGCGGTTCCCGCCAAGGAACGGAATGATGAATCGGTTTGGCACTGGTCACGTAACGTTTTTGTGGAACAGGTCGATTGCTGGAGTGAGAGGTGCGAAGATGGCCGCAAGGAACCGGTCTCGGACAATACCGGAGGGCGTGGACGACCTCTGGCAAGAAACAAAAGAGCGTGGAATAAGCGCTTCATTCCTTGTGCTTACTTCCGCCAAACATAGCGACTCAATGGCGTCATCCCTGCGCCGCTTGGTGATCTCGGTATGCGTAATTGTCGTTAACGCAACTATACCTGCGGCAGGTATGCGGTAGTCAGGAAACTCTGACCATTTTGGTCCGCTTTTAGATATTTCACCGGACTGTGTGGACCTGGACGATCGCTGCCAGGGCTGGGTCAGTTCCGATCGCGCGCAGTGTTTCTCCGGATATGTCAAAACATCCTGTGCGCGAAGCTGCTCCGTCTGCGTCCGGTTTCCTCCAAGTGAGTAATTTAGCACTTTGTCAGCATCGTCTCACATTAAAAAATCCCTCGGGGACATCTCATCAGTATATGACGGTGATATAGGAATCGTAGCCTTAGCCCAGTAGAAGGTCATGCGCCTGACCGCAGGTTGCAGACATTACTTAAGTCGTCCGTTTTTGAAGACTTAACTGGTACACACGCTTATTCCTATCCTCGTGAGCGAAAACAAAGCTCATTTTATGTTCCTTTCCGTAGACTCTCGCTTCCAGCCAAGGTTGTGGGTCAGTGGCCGCGAAAAGCAGCTTTCGCCGCGGGAAGAAAGTGAAACTGTTGCGTAATTCCACAAACAATGACGCAGTGCGCAAACCGGTCTAGCTGCATGATGGCGGCCTAGAGTGCGTGATAGTTCAGCGGAACATTTCGTGAGGTGGCCGACACAATTTGAGTGCTTTTTCACACCTCACAAGTGCGCCTCATCCACTGCATTAGCAGTCGAAACCGTGCGTGAGGGAGGTCGTCCTACATCACACGTGAAGTAGGCAGAACACTGCCAACGTCAAGTCATGAGCCAACGGTAGTTTGGTTCTTAGCTGCACCTTTTTAGAGTTCGATCCAATACGGGTACCGCGCCATATGAAAGGACTCGCATTCCTTCTCGGCATATGGAGATCGGAGCATGGCGGCAAGGCTGTGTTCCCAACGATCCCGAAGTTCACTTATGGCGAACAGATCGAAATAAGCCTATCGGAACCTGGCGCAAGGGCCGTGCCTTCATTCAACTACACGTATGATACATAGCCCTGCCTGGACAAGTGTATGGCTTAGGGCGTTTGCTTGGAGCATGAACGGTCACGACGAGCTGCATGCCGAGAATGGGTACATCACCGTCCATTCAAACGGTCGTGAGGTGGCGCTGACGACGGTCAGTTTTTTGGCACTTAGAGCTGAAATACTTTGAATTCTTTAATTTAATTTACTATAATTTAGGTCATGAGCAACGGTAACCTTTATTCCGCTATTAGCACCGTTTGATGACCAGCTTGTCGATTCCCAGCGACGAACGTTTGACGTCTTTTAGGTTTTGTGACGGTAGAGGAGGGCCAGGTTGAGGATAGAGGCGTCCGATTTCAGCTGGTCGACATTGGCCGCATTAGTTTCAGCAGGGATCTTCCTGTGCATAACGTATGTATCTTGCTGACGACGAGTAACTAACGTTCTTGACATAGTTGATTCGGACGTGGCGGCTCCTGGATTCTCGAACGCTAGAAGCCCGCCTATCGATGGAAACGCTTACGCATGGCATGCGCGAACACACCACCATTGTGTACAACAAGATATACCCGTAGATGTTGATGTGTTTAGGACTACCTAGTAAGCAGGTTAAGGTTCCCTTCGTGCTAGTAGATCGCTCAAGTATTTTGCTGCGTCCACGGGTATCTTGCGTACGTTAGTGTCCTCGTTCTTTCCTTAAAAGCCGGTCAAACATGTTTGTAGAAAGTTTTATTTACTACAATAAACCTAATATAACAACGCGAAAAGTTGGAAGGGAAAGTTTAAACAAGTTAAAAAGTGTGAGGAAGACTTTATAGGATCTAACAAGCTATGGCCGTTCTTGACCCTCCTGACAACAACCACTGGCGTCCGACCACGTAAGCGTCTCAAAGCAGAAGAACGAGCATGGCGACCACGGACAGCAGCCAGGCGATGCGGGCAGCGTTCGATGAATTGCACGGATTGTTCTGAAAATGGGAACTATAGTCGAATTAAAAGCGCAGCACTACACCGGAAAGAAGCTTAAGGTTTTAAGACATTCAAGGCTTAAAAGCATAGACCGACTATTTTGAGAACGACGGTAATTCCTTCCATTTGCGAAGAAGAGAAAGATGGCAAAATTCCACTTACGTTGTTCTCGTTGAAGCACTGGTAGAAGTAGACAATGATGCCATTATTACCGGTGCGACGCGTTCCATCTACCTCCTCATTGCCGGTGTAGGCGCATTCGCGCGTTACGCTATTCACTTCGGCCACTTTCTGAAGAAGGCACGAGATTATTAAGCCGTGCAGACAAACCACATACCTGGAGAACTTTTCGGCATGAGTTGGCCTCTTTCCCAACGTGCGCGCCACTGGTCATGACGCCGCAGGGCTACAATGCATTGTGGAATTCTGCATTCTTCTAAGTTACAGGTAAAGTGCCATGACGCGAAAATTTTACCTTGATGAATTTCTTCAACTTCTCCGGGTCGCTTTCATCGCACTCGTGTTGGTCATCAGCGCCTGAACTGCACTGATAGCAGTTGATGCGGCCCTTTGGAACTTCGTCGGCTGCGTAAGACGTAGCAACGAAAACAGCCGCCACCAACAAGACAAACACGGCGCGCATCTTCCTAAAAGGTCAGTGTAGGTGCTTATTCGACAAGGCAAGCTACGCGGAAATACGATACGTTATGCGTTCGGGTACGTGAAAGTTGCACGTTGACTTGGCAATAATCGACCGAGAGTATTCGAAAGAAATTGATCACTCCGTAAAGAGGGTGCGGGTGACGCGCGACTTTTGGCAACGGCCAGTGATCAATGCACAAGGCGTCCTTGTCAAGAGTTGTCGATTTCATACGTGACTCCACGCTTCCGGTACCAACTTGCGCTGCGCCCAAACGCTCCGCGACGACAAGCCTAGTTGGACTCTCACATATTACATCGGGCACGGACGGTCTTGCAGCATGCCAAGATCGCGAAAGTCGCTAGAAAGCCGTCCACAGAAAGAACTCTCGTCTGGCTTAGCAGGCGCTAAGGTTAGATGGTCTGAGACTGAGGTCCTTAATTTCCCGCGAGAATGCGCGCTCTTAAGTGTCAGGATAATGAAAATATGGGCCTACCAAATTTGCGGAATTCGCAAGCCTCAGAAACGCCGCTTTATCCCGAAGGGAGTGCCTGTCTGCAAGTGGGCCTAAATATTTCTTCACGGATGGCAGTCGTTTATTTGATTATGGACCAGATCCGAGGCTTCACTCCAGTCGTCCTGTTAAACTTAACTTAAACTTACATTAATGCGGAGGTTATCAAGAGCTCTGCGAAACAGGATCGCTAGATTGACACTAGTTGCTGGCTAATATAGCGGGCACAGGATCGTCATCGTATCATAGGACCGTTAACAAATTCACAAACGGCATTGTGAGAAAATAATGGCGCAGAAGTTCACTGGCTTAAATCCAGAAGGGACAAAGTGTATAAAGCTCGCGAAGGAAGAAGAGCGCAGTGCGCCGCCCTTTAACGACAATCAATACTCGTGGATTGGCCGGAAGCTACCTGCAGTAGTTCGGTGGCCCGACGCTTCACCTCGTCTTCGGCAAGCGCAAACACGTACAGCAATGACGCCCGGCATGCGGGTCCTATTCATTCGGGAAGTGTTAGGCATGCGCAAACATTTAAAGGAAAATACAATCGTTCTTAACTTTGATCTTGGTGAGTCGAACTTCGTTCTCTGTTGACTATGATGTCACTGAGCTGCATAGTTCGACAGCGAATGTTATGTGAGGACAACAAAGAAGGAATATGACCTTACTGTGTTGCTGTCTACAATGAAAGCATGACACGTAAATTAACCAGCGTGTGCTCTTCCCTTGCTACAACCTACGTTTTGAGCAAGAGACCTTCACGGACTTTATTTTATTACGGATCAACGTCTACGCATATAAACCGGAAAAGAGAACGTATTGCATGCGCTCCGGAGGAGGCACGAAGTCGAGCCAGTCTGACGCGTGGTTCGGTAGCAGTCCCATGGAATGACACTTGTACCCGGCAAGCGCTATTGCTGCCATGTTGCCAAGGACGAAGAGGACCTTGTGGAAGAGCAGCGAGCCAGCGTACTCTCCCTAGGTCATGACGCCATCAGTAACTACCGAAAGACTACTTGCGCTCTCCTTAAGCGCTACGAGCTAAACGTCAACCTACCTCAAGCGGTTTGAAAGCCATGTTCACCGCCATCAGCGCCTTCATAGGTCTCCAAGCCGCCATGATCACCATCATAATAGGGAATATCGAGATCTGGAATGAACAGTTTGCTGTCTGCGACTCCGAAGCGGTTACCGTGTTGCCAGCCATGTACATCATCAACATGTTCATAGGAAGCGACTTGACGGGCCCTAACGCCATGTCCCACGCTCGTTTGCTTAGCAAATGTTGCTGCTGCTGCTCGCTTCTACTGGCATGCTCCACCTGAAAATAACTATTGTGCAGCTCGGATCAGACCTTCGCTATACCTGCTGTGCAGCTACGAATCCTGGGTTATAGCCGGGAGGATTGACACCTTGGTCGATGCTCCTCGTGGATATCTTCGAACCTCCGACGGTCAAGTCGACGCGCCACTTGTTCATCGGATTGGAGGAAGCCATCGAGAAGGAGGCACAGTAGGTCATGATAAAAGTTTCTCTTTCGCAGTCGGTATTCAACGGCTATACACTATGAGTGTGTGATTTACTCGGTTAGAGAGGTCTTTATTCCACCAATCGTTCGCAAATAGATGCTGGCCATGGAACAAGTACAATGGGTTCGCTTTACTTTGAGGTGATATTCGCAAGATTGGCGTGAGCCTTGCTGTCGTCCTTTGAGGCGTATACCAAGCAGTAGTGTTGAAGCAACTGAGTCAGCAGTTCTCCTTCGTCCAGCGGCTCGATGTTTTCGATTCTGAAGGAAGAGGCGGTCACTGTCTCATCTTGGCCTTTCATTGTTACCGGCCAACTTCCGCTCTGTCCAAATGCTTGGAGTAGATCTCGTTCATCGTCCACGCATGTGCCGTCTGCCATCCGTTCTTGAGGAACCTGAATGAAAGCTGCTATTAAAGCGATGTCCACTGATGCTACCTACCTCTCTTTTTGAGTATGAAGGTTCTCGCAAGCGGGCAAGCCAGGCAGCGCAATGCCGCGATTGTGAAGATTGTCCAGCATTATCTTGCCGAAGTTGTCGTTCATGTTCACCTGGAATAGCACTCAAAATAAATGCGGAATACGCCCAGTTGCAACCTGTTCGTAGTTGACGAAGGAGACGGTATCGAACCGCGAAGCGAGTTCCCTGAGCAAGGCGTTGCACTGTGCCTCGTCCATGTAGACGAGCACACATTCTGCCACCACCAGTGTCGGCTGCGATCTGTCGAGTTCCGCCGCGTCGAGTTTCGCCTCGAACTCTCGCGGCTGTCGAAGGTCCGCACCGAGCAGGTGGTAGTCACCAGCGTGAAGGTCGCTGTGTTGCGATTCCGTGGCTGAAACAAAAGTTGGTTGCGGTTGTCCATCCACTCGTGAACGTACCCGGTTGACTGAAGTACGATTTGAGGTCCGGCTTCTTCTGCGGCCGTTGAATGAGCCGTAGCTTCTTCGCCGTTACCGAGCTGAAATCGACTTCCACAAACCGGCGGAAATTGTGGCCGGCATCCCGCAGACGCCAGTATAACGTGTCGTAACCAGCTCCAAGATTAATTATTTGCGCGAAAGGACCGGCCAGCTAAAAGAACAGTTTCGCATGTTGTGGCTCCGTTGTCGGCATACGATTTTACGCTAAAAACCGGAAATTACCTCGAGGAACTGAGCGGCAATCGACTGTATGCTGGCCGTTCTTGCCCAATAGCCGCGCGATATCTCCGGGTCGCGACGGTGAGTTCCCTCGGTTGCCGCGTAGAAGAGCTCGATGAACGGATCCGCCCAGTAGTGGTGCTAAAACTTGGTCTTTTACAGAACTGAATAATTCTTTGGAATGCTTACCTTCACCGCAACATACTTGCTCTCCGTGGCGTCGTCGTTTGTTTTCTGCTAAAACACACGTGATGATAAATGTGCCTGTTTTCACAAACATACCACAGAATAGTCGTCCGAAACCGAAGCAGAGCGTCGTCGGCAGCTAATTGAAGCACCCAACATCCCATCTCCCAAATCGGCTTCTGCGTCCATGCTTGCGTACTATTCTGATACCACTTACAAATGTTTATGCGCCGCAGATGCACTTTAGTCGGAAGCCCGTCGCCAAGGATAGTGCACTGGCGCGAATTCAAAACAGCACTTGACGTTTGCATCTGCGAACATAATTGGCTGGAAAGGTAAGAGTAAAATGCAGCTACACACGGTTGCTGAAGGTGCTGAACGAACGCTAGGGGTTCAAGGTTTGCATATCGAGCAGCACAAAGCAGGCCGAAGTTTGCCATGCTGCCCCTAAACGACTCACTTCTGTCGTGCTCTCTCGTTCGTCATGGCATCTTCCGATAGCTCGTCTTCGTCCGTGGCACCTTTCTCAGACGCTCACTCATGGTCGTCGATGAGCTCATGGCATAGCGATGAAGCTGTAGTTCTCCCTTGCGACACGAACCAGCCCAGCCGTATCGCGGAAGATGATTCGTCGATGTCTACTAACCCTGTCAACGCCCATCGTCTCTTCACATAACGGTGAGATGGTACCAGCTCAGGATGCCTCAAAGGGTGAGTAAATCTACCTATGCATCTATCAATCACCACGACCTCTTTTAGAGCCTACCGCAATATCCGCAGAACCAAAGACTGAGAAGTCCGAGTGCTACGTTCAAGAAGCGGCGGACACGGAACCCGACACGGAGGACTTTCCCTGGGTCTGCACCGAACATGCAGGCAAAACTCCCATCGATTTCTCAAGTAAGGCTGATATTACCTGCACACGTCAATATGCGTGTTTTAGCAAGCGACGATGAGACCACCAGCAAGTCGACAGCTTGCCTGCTGCTCGATTCTCCCGTGTCCGAGGCTGAGGAGCGTCTCGAAATGACCGAAAGAGAAATAGCGTTGGTAGCCCACGATGATTTTGGTAAGTTCGAAGAAGCCTGGTGGGCTTCCATCCATAGCATGACCGTTTAAACACGTTTGGGTTTTCTAGATCAACTGGTCTTCGAAATCCGACGCCGTGCCGCTCTGTCCGGGGACCTTTTCGCATTTCTCAGCGACAACGACGCCTCGAAGACCGGTCGTCTGACGCTCTCTGATGTGGTGATGAGTGCCGAAGCGATCTACGAAGACTACCGTCGCCTGCTTCAAGCCCTACAGCAGACTCGCAACTAGCCAGCACATACATACGACTGACCCACTGACCTACCGCGTTCACCGTGTTTACCGATTGGTACTGAAATAAACCACACGCAGTGCTGCTTAGCGCAACCCAGTTTAACCCGTCGCTGTGATCTAGCCATAGGTGCATTGCCAGACCAGTTCCCTGCTTGCTTGTATAGTCCACTAACTGAGTACACGGTTCCAGTTTCGCCACCTTCCGCCACCGGATCTCAGTAATCCGTACAGCATTGCTGTCCAACCTGCATCGGGCGGGATCCCGTTATGTGTCTGCTCCTGCGAGACTCGTTAACCAATTAGCTTTTTTCCACCTGCACTGAACGGTACCTAATTTTCGGTAAGCGTTTCTTTTCTCTCGCGTGCGTCTCAAAAAGTATAAACCTGTTTCAGTGTCTGGGATGACCCATAGCAGATTATGCGTTTGTACCGAATAAAGTGCCTAATTGCCTAACAACTTTTACTTAGTAAAAGCAGAGTAAATACCCCTGAATCTGACGTACCCCACAGCTAGTTCAGAAGCCTGGTAAGGCCCTTTATTCTCGCTGTGACTTCACTTAGGTCTGCGTCTTTTGGCTGTCTGTTAATTGTCTTTCGCTGGTTTTTTTCATGGCCGCCATGCGCACGCCGCCTAGTGACAGGTGAAAATTCTCGACGCAACGCTATGGGCCTAGACGTCTACCAGACCCTGCTTACCCAGACCGGCTATGATTTCATCGTAGCTTTTATTTACGTTCACAATTGGGAAATCTTCGGTTGTTCGCCACTTCGAAAGCGAATTAACAGGACTCTGCGTAATTCCATGAATTGTTATAGACGGCCTGCAGCCAGACGTAGATCGATGAAGCCGCGCCATGCAAAGCGGCCTTAACGGCGGCCGAGTCCCTTGCATGTGCCGTTGCACTCCGTGCCCTCGGAGTCTTAGTTGTATGCCACTATTATTGTTCTCTGCCGCTGGCTCTGGAACCTGCCAGTTTCCCAAAGCAAACTGGCAGCAAACTAATGAGTCTTATTTGCCTCAACGTTTGCGTGTCGCCTTTAGTAGTGGTCTCGCTTACCTGCATCACTCTCTTTTCATGGAAGAAAAAGTTGCCTATTTTAGTCGGGGTGGATCATTGCCGGGTCCTTGGCATTTGACAGCTGCTTGAGGCGCCAAGGATGTGACAACGTCAGTCGCCAATCATGACACGCAATGTACAGAGCAAGCTGACAGCGTTCATCTACGATGTATTCGTTGCTGGCGTCGACCATTCCATACCCGGAAATGGCGGTCCGGAATGTGTCAATGTAAGTTAGCACACGGTTATGAGCTGCTAGGCCACCTTGTAGCAAATCGTTGGAAGCGGAAAACGTGCGTAGACCTTGGAATCATGGATTTTGAGAGGTGTATTGAGGTCCATATATGGAGGTGGATATGGGATCTTCCTTACCATGTAAATCAGAAGTATTTGCTCCGTGCTTTAGTTCATTCCTCTATGGCAGCGGGTTCTCGAAACGGCCATCTTGGTTCCGTTAGGCGTATACGGGATTGTTACTTCGCTTCACCGGTTGGAATTCTCAAGCTCAACAAGCAGAGAACAAAAGTGCTCAACAAACGGATGTTCGAACGGTACGAACGGTTCGCTTGCTTCAAAAATTGTCGAGCTGAAACCACGTCGTCTCTGTCAAAGGCTGCTCCCGTTGCGTAACTCCCTCTTCAACATTTACGTCGTAGTCTTCGCCATAGAGCTCATCTACAAGTTCGTTACCAAGTAAGTCTACAATTGGAGTGAGCGAGAAAATGTGGTGGCACTTAGAACGGGTATTTTCCTGCTAAATCCATGCCACGTGACTACGATTCTCCAACTCATCCTGCTGAAGTTGCCGGACTCTCCGTGGACGACGCAAATCTTCCGCTTCCACATGTACACAATGCCGGGTGCCGTTGTGGCGTTGCTCTTCCCGATTCTCAACACTCGTTTGGTACGCTGCCATCGGCATTCAGTTCGGTACTTCCTTTGGGATTTAGCTCGCCGGTGAGACTCTGATCTATTTTCTGCAACATTGGCTCATCGTGCTGGTTCCGCTTTACCTAATGGCGTTGGGAGGTATGTTGTCGGCACGTCGGCATGCGCTTGAAACCGGATATTGGCATCCGCCAGAGAATGTGGATAGAATTCCGCGCTGGTTTTATTCTTTGAGCTTTTGTGCCGTTTCCATTATTTTGCAACAACAGGCAGTACGTTTAAGGACCTTTCGTACCGGAATCCAGCGGTAACATCTCATGGCCGGCTCTCAGCTTGTCGGTGATACTCATCTACCACTTCATCCCGCTTCAGTTCATGGCCTACGCGACGCACGTGAATCTCAACTGCATTCTGTAGGGGATCGCCTTTAGTGCTATAAAGGAACGACTGTTTTNTTTTCTCGACTTTTGAGAAGGTCAACATTCACAGTTCAGGTGATCTACCTCAATACGCATGCGGCTCTGGAGCAGTGCAGAAGAGTGGCAGAGGAAGCCCTGGATCGAGGGAGCTCCAGCGCACGCGGACCACGCATCATGCTTGCGGGGCCGACGGACGTTGGCAAGTCGACGGTGTGCAGGATCCTTTGCAACTACGCAATTCGCCAGAAGCGTACACCAGTGTACGTGGACCTCGATATCGGTCAGGTAATTCCAACCACTTTAAACATAACGCGTGTGACGTGTCAGGGCTCAATTACCATTCCGGGCACGGTGGGCGCTGTCCACGTTGAGAAGCCGGTGGATCCTGTGGAGCTCTTCATGGACCACAATCCCATCGTCTGCAATGTACGTTGCTTTTCTCTGAAAATGAATGGCAGGGCCAAGTTACGGTGAACGTTTAGTTCGGACATGTGACTCCGTCGGCCAACAGTCGACTCTACGATGAGCTTGTGATGAACCTCGCGCGCTTGGTGAACGAGAAATGTGACTCATGCAGAAGTGCCCGCCTTGGTGGTGTGATCATCAACACGTGTGGCTGGGTGAAAGGAGACGGGTTTGTTCCTAGTTTAAGCGTATTTTGTCAACCGCTTAGCTTCAGATACGAGTACCTCGTTAAAGCTGCTGAAGCCTTTGAACCCGATATCGTCGTGGTCCTGGATCACGAGCGCCTGTTCATTGATCTCGAGCGTGATCTGCCTGCATTTGTCAAGGTACGCCTGAAACTTCTTGACTTAAATCGTCTTGGTTGAGTCATTTAGGTGCTCCTTCAGCCAAAATCTGGCGGTGTCGAAACGCGAGCAAGAGATGTGAGAACTTTCAGCAGGCAAAGCGCTGTGCAGAAAGTGGGTCATAGTTTGCGGACGATTCTAACCATGAGAACTTAGTACTTCTACGGAACAATCCGGAAGACACTGCACCCATTCACGTTCGAAATTCCTTACGACAGGCCGGTACACGAGCTTGAGCTTTTCGTATACAAAGTTGGTCAAGAAGAACTGCCTGAATCGTGCCTGCCCGTTGGGGTCAGTGTCGGAGATCCATCTTTACAAGTAAGTTTCTATACCTAAGATATAGGTTTCAGTACTCCTTACGCTTCTTTTTAGGTGTTACAGCTGCCATTCGACGAGAACCTAGTGAACCACGCGCTCGCTCTCGTGCCCAACGAATCGAAGCTAGATACGTCGCTGTCGATGCAGAGCGTTCTCGGCTTCGTGCTTGTGACGGCGCTTGACTCAGACACAAAGACGCTCACGGTGCTAAGTCCTCAGACGCATCCGTTGCCATCCAGAATCGCCATATTCTCCGACGTCACATACTATGACCAGTGATTTCGTGTAACGTGCTTTTACATGTTACGATTTGTCTTTTGGTCAAATTCTGGAAGTGGAGAGCAGCTTATTGTCACATGCATGTCTTGATATATTCCACTGCCTGTTGTCTGTGTACAAACTAGGAGTTCATCCGGATGTAAGCTGAAGATAAACATGCTCAATCCTTGCTCCACCTAACTTTTGAGCCACCGAAGCGTATAGGAAAAGGCTAAAACAAGCCCTACAGTGAAAACGACTAAGAACTACGTGTGGTTTTTTCATTCACGAGCTAGTTTTTGAACATGACCACGGCAGCGGACCGTGGCGATGTCAACCGGGACGGACGGCACGACGACGGCAAAACCTGCTCCAACTACACGTGCAACGAAGCCAGAAGGAACGTTAGGAAGCAGCGCTGAGGTCGACGGGTGCTACGCTACCGGGTGCTTAGTTCTACCCGACTGTTCGTTCATCAGTACCGAGAGTAGATATCCGTGTGTTATGGAGGGCACACGTAATGAACTGCACAATACGGGAGCGAGCCTAAAGCAGTGGAGAGCAACGCTGTGGCCACTTGATTGCGCTGAAGGTCGAAGTTGCGTTCCCAGGATTCCTCTTCCCGGAGTAAAATCACCATTCACCCACACCTGACAGCCAAACGATTCTTTAAAGTGCGCTGTATTAGAAGGCTAGATGACCTCCTACTCGGCATCCTGCATCACAGGCGTACTGCGAACGCAGCTACGTCACAGGCGTATGGGGCCTAATGGATCGTTAGTAGTTCCCGCAAGGCGTCGAGGAAAAACGGGCATTTACGTGTTGACGATGCTACAGATCAACGCTTTGACGTTGGTGGTACTTCGAAGAAGCGCCGCCTTGACGCCTTTTTCGACGACAAGGACAGTGGACGTCGACACCTAATTGCCAGTGTGTTCCAAACTACTACTTAAGCTCTGACACCGATGGAGGTGGACGTCAAAGTTACCATTAGTGCTCTGTGCAGGTCGGCCCCAGTCAGTCCTGATGTATAAGACTGCTAAAACTAGCCGTCTGTTACGTTCTGATGTCCCAGATAGCGCAGCAGAGACCCATGCTTAGCCTTGCCAAGTCGGCAGAATACCTAAGATATTTGCCCCAATGAAAAGCATGCTCATGCGGTGTTGAATGGAGGAGGAACCACCCTTTGTTGCCCACCTATATGGGAAGCACATTGATACATGCGCGGTTGTTTCTTGCTTTGCAGTAACGTAACACCCCTTTCATCGTTTCCCACGGTGTCAGCACGATGCCGAGGTGATGTTCAACTCATAAGATTGTTGCATTCAGGTCAAACAATGTTGTGCAGAATTGCTCTCGCTATGACGGTGTTCGCTTTGCCGACTTTCGTCGAATGCGCACAATCTGTAGGTTTCGTCCGAACATTTGGCCGTATCCTGTCATTTTTATTTAGCGCGTACTATGTCCTTGTGTACTTTCAGGACTGGTTCATATACCGAGTGATGACTGGAGGAGGGCGACAGCAGTTGAGGAGCCTTCTGGATTCCGCCAGCTCGGGCCCCGCTGCTCCACTTGGTACCGTCATGCTCCATCCTGCCCGAGCTACACCCTCGGATGGCCTAGGTCTTGAAGACTTACTTGGACCGCGGGCAGCCTACAGCAAGCGTTCCGTGAGAGAGCTTCACGCACTGCCAAATCCGATTGTTGCGTCCTACGGGATGGCGACTGGGCTCAAAAAGCGATACGCACCCGCAGCGCAACAGAAGCGATACCCTGTCTTCGACGACAGTCTCATTGCGTTACGATTTGGATAGTTTTTTGATTGCACTCAGACGGACACTAAATATTTGGCACTGTTTTTTACGAGCACTTATCTAGTTGGTATTGCCGGCTTCGGCATAATACACGGTTGAGGTATCTACATAGGAAAGCATGACTAAAAGTTGGGAAAGTGCATATCGTTCATCCACTGTACCTGCTTGCATGCAAAGGTCGGACGTTACCAGCAAAAAGAGGTGCCATACCCGTCAAAGGTTAAAAGTACTCACGTGGATAATGTTAAGTGGGGTTCGGAAGTTTGAGACAGCGAGAAGCTTTAAGGAAGCGGTGTTGTCAGCTTGTTTACACAAGTTTGTTTGAGGTACTCGAAAATACATTTAAACGTTAGCAATGATCAGTACGACGGTGTTTAGCTTACCCCGTCTTCCCCTTCGTTTTCTTCTAAGCATCGGATGGCTGACTAGTTACCGTTTCGCTAAAGGGTGACTGATAACGATGAGTCCTGCGATTTTTGTACTTGTCCTCCTCCAAGTGCCATGTGCAACTTGAGTAGCGATTTAGTAACTGCTAGCTTTGCATCGTCCACTTTGGATTGAGATGGTCTTATTGACGAATCTGAACAAGAGGTACAACGAACGAAGAGAGTCCGCTTCAGCAGCAAACCCTGCACAACCTCCGTTAGATGCTAGAAAACCAGCCACAGACGCAGCCAAGGCAGTGAGCTTTGCCGGACTGGTAAAAGCAGTATGCTTCCAACAAAAGCTCTCGAAGGTACTAACGGAGTCACCGAAGCTTAGGACTGTACAGGTAGGTATGCGTGAAAGTTATCGCTTTTCACTTCCCCGGCATCACTTGCGCCTTTTATTCTTGGTTTAGGTGTCTAGTGTCAGCAGACCCACCAAGAACGGTGATCTCAAAACGTAGCGATGGATGATATGTTATTGTTACCTATGGACAGTGTCTCTGTATTTCAGCTGCCCATAAATGTTTCCCACGAATAGACCTAAATCGCAGATAAACATTCGCTCCATAACTCAAGCAAGTATGAATAGCAAGCAAGCAAGTAGGTGCTGTGGAAGCGTGCTCTAATGAGTAGTTAGAACTTCTGTTTATTCGTTAGCAGCGGTATTTGCATACGCTCAGTGGTATCAAGAGTTGCTTTGGGGGATGTGCTTCCGTTTCACTACCATTATCCGCCATGAGTGACGGTCACGACCGCAAAAAGCAGTAAGTGTTGCGGGTGTCTTTGCAGTTTTACTCATGCTGCTTTTAGGCCCAATCAGCGAAAGAAAGGCGTTATGGCGAAGCTGCGAAATCTCGTGAAGATTCCTCCGATTTTCAATCGTCGCCGTCGAACATCTGCCGAATCCGCAGCCAGTGCAGGTTTGACTTGTGCGGAACGCACTGATACGCGCACCCTGTTTTAGGTAGTGTGCCCAGCGTGGAGTCGACGTCAGTCTCCAGCACGTCCGCGGCACCTTCACTGGTACAGCGTCTTTCTCGACCACACTCTATGCCATATTTTAGGCCAGTAGCGTCAAGCCAAGCGTGGCTTCGCCAGAAGGTAACACGCAGTCAGTGTCGCTTCAGCTGCCGAAGCCGTCAACGAAGAAGCCCGTCAAGAAGTCATCGCAGGAAAGGATTGTAACCGCGAAGGAGCCCCGTGCGGCAGATCAGTCAACGACAAACAAGGATGCAGGTTTGTAAAGCAGGCGCGTGAAGGCACTGAGATACGCATGTTGTTTAGACAAGAACAACAGATCACCGCCGGTCGACGACGAGAAAGCGGACAAGATCGAGAGGTATCCGCAGTTTAAAACCGCCGATCATACTGCTGGTTACTCTTAAGGGAGCTGCTCAAGCTAGAACGGTCCAGGAAAATGACGACAAAGCGTTTGCGGAAAATCAGCGACGCGTACGGCGACGCATTGAAGCGAGCCAAGGTTCTGCTCCTAACGACCTTCGCAGCATTCACCCAAATTTAGAACTCTTCGGTGAACATCGACGTTATGCGCGTCAGTGAAAACGACAAGTATGCTCAGATGGTGGCGAAGTTGGATGATCGGCGGTCGTCTGACGTAAGCTTTAGGCCTGCTGTTCACGGCTTCCACGCTGACGTCTAGGCGCGTGCGGAACTACTGGACAGGATGGGCAAGGTCATGGACGAGTGCGAGCAGCTGGAGAACGAGACCGCGGACGTGCTGCAAAGGATTTCAAGTAACATTGCCAAGACGCCCACCGAGATGCTCAACGAGTACGCTCTGTCGTTTCTGAAAACCGTTGGGCTGTATGACGAGACCGATGCTAACGTAAGTCTTTTGTGGGTCAGACTAACTCTTCAAATCGATTTAGGCCTTCCGGGATGAGCAATCAACGACGGCTCAGAGCCCTTCGCGTAGCACCAACCGCTCAGCTTCGGCGTCAAATGCTCCGAGCTCTACCCGTTCAAATATTACTCAAAGCGGTAAATGACCTACTGGAATGTGCTTAGAGTAACGGCGAATAAACTGGCCTGGTTGTGTGTACACGTGTTAAGCTAACTAGCGATTAGAATGACGTTAGTTAATCTAAACTGGCGGCTATCCGTGATTAGTTTTGTCAACAAATGCATTTGTTCTTTGACACGTTATTTCGCTTCGTTAGATTTGTGTCTCATAGCGTCACGGTATTCGCGTATCATTTGACCATGCATCCAGTTCAGAGCGCTACCGCATGCGTCGTAATGGTACATTCATGCATGAATGATAGCGTAGAGTGTACACCCATCGTCGAATTCAGCCCTACCGGGACGCACCCATGCTCGAATACAGCGCAACCGGGACGCCCCCGTCTTAGGATTCAGCTCTACCGGGCTTACAACTGCCCTTTAGCGTACACGGATGCCTAGAAGGAATGGTTTCTAGTAGTATGCGCCATCTACTTGGGTAGTATGCGCCATAACGTTTTACTAGCCTGCTAAGTGAAATGACGAAAGCAGAATGACAAGAATTAGACCCGTAGGTATATGGAAGGTACTCGCACATAGAAAAATACAGAATTAAGTGTTACTTCAGTAGATCATCAAAAGGGTCCCTCGTTGCACTCTTGGCTTGCGTGGAATTCAGCGATGGCGGCTTGTTAAAGGTGAGCAGGTCGTCGAAAGCGGAAGTGTTCTTCGTTGACTGTGACGCTAATGGCTTTGCTCCGGACAATGTCGCGGACAGGTTTGGCATCGTTGACATCAGATTAGGCCGGAAAACGGGGTTCGCTGCTGTCGGCGGCAATGGCAAGGCTCCGAATGGTTGTGAGGTCGACGGGAATCCCACGCCTGGCGCGGGAGCGAATACGTTGTGCACTGGGGCGGCCGTCGCCACTGGTTTCGCTGTTGACGTTGGTAGGAACTCTGACAAGTCCAAGGAGCTATTAGTCGCAGGCGTCGAAGCAGCACCCCAGTTGTCAAGCAATCGAGGAGCGGATGCCGTCGACGCAGGGGGCCTGGACGTCACCGGCGAAGTGAGGAGGTCGAATGGGGATGCGGCCCCGGTCGGTGCATGCGCAGTCACAGCGATACCGATAGCAGGCTTCGCTCCATTGGACTGCTCTGCGGCCAGCCGCTTTTTCTCCTCTAGCGTCAGATGGCCCTAAATTCCTGTTCCGTTAGGTAAAAACGCTATGGCAAGAATACCTTAGCGGGTGAACTTGTTGCGGCAGCCGAGCCGTTGGTGTCAAAAATGGACAGGTCACTGAAGCTCGCTGCCTTGTGATTCGTCTTTGAAGCATCGCTGTTGAGGATTTCAGCAAAGTCCGAGACGCTTCTGGAAGTAGTGAAGGTAACGAAAAACGTGTACGACAAAAAATGCTCCGGATAAGATAAACACTACCTCTGCTCCTCTTGGCCGGCACTCAGCTGCTGTAAGCGCTGCCGCTGCTCCTCCTCGACTTTCGCAAGTAGCTTGTGAACCATCGCCACGTATTGCTCGAACTGATTCAAGTTGAGCGTGCTTTCCACGCAGGTGGTGATGAGAAAGGGTAGCGCGCTCTTCGCGCATTGCTCTCTGGATATTCCGAAGCGCTCGCTCTCGAAGGCCAACTTGTAGATACCTAAACCGAAAGGAAATACTTAAAGTCAACTCTTTTGAGCCTACCCAAAATGGCCATTAGTACACCCGGCTCCTTGCTGTTGATGCGCGGTAAAGCGGGGAGGATCTGGTCGGACACCATCCACGGCTCCAGCGAGTTCATCAGCTTCCCGATGCACACCAAGGTTTGAACGCGAATCTGAAAACAGTGTTCAATTAGTCGAGTCTACTTGTACGTTCATGGCTTGAAGGTATTACATGGGTCGGAACATCTTACGCGGATGAACTATGTTTACCTAACCCTCAATTCGGCAGATAACCGCCGCGGATAATTAGCAATGAGCAAACAAAACGAGGGACGAGCCATCGTGCTGATGAAGTGGACAGAAAATTCCTACTTGCACCTCCGGTGAGGCTCATTGAACAGATAAGTCATGCAAGCCTATCCACCCGTCGCAATCGCATTGTGCGCGAGCGGTCCGACATATCCGCGCCTCTAATGGGCTTATGCCGTGTGCTGCGCATTGGCCGCTGCTGTCTGAGGCTGTTGCTTCTCCTAATGCCAACTTGTTATGCGTGTAAGTTGCCAGGACAAGAGGTATGACTTGGGGAGAATTTCAGCGGATAGTCGAGACTCCAAAAAGTACGATGGAAAAGGCCCAATCGTGGGCCAAACACCGTGTTGTCTGGATAGGCTTTCTAGCATTATTTGCAACCGACTAAAGGCGCAAAACCCGGCCGACTTTCTCTACAGATGCATGCGTAACGCGGACTTCGCCTTCGTCCAATGTTGCGCCACTTGGTAAGCAGGCGATAGCATCCTGGTGCAATGTAATGAGTCGAGTCTTCAGCTTCGACAGAAAGTTCGACGACGCCTACCACTTGGACTACGTGAAGACGTCTGAGTTCCTTCTGACCGATCCACAAACCGCCGAATGCGCCGACAGACGCGGGGAACAGTGGTGTGAGGCGTTCGTTAACAGGTAATTGACATCAGAGTCTGTAGCTCATAGGAACTTAGGTTTGGTAGACAAGATGGATAAGCGATGATTGACACACAGGAGGATTTTTGCCCACCATGATGCAGAACTTTTAAGAAAGTCATTCTGGGCCTTGACTGAGAACCGCCGCCTGGACTGCTCGAACACTCCGCTAGCGTTTCGACTATGCCGGAAATCATGTGGCTTTTGCTCGGATGAGGAGACCAGGGCCTACGCAGTTTATGACTACGAGATCGCAAGCAACGCGTACAGGTATGCATCCATTTTGTAAGCGACGAAACGCTGCGTTCTTAGATGCTACAACCCATCATATGGGTTGGCATTGCACGAAGTCGATATGCGAAAAGGTATGCGAGCTTGTACGAGGAAGGTTTAGTGCTCTACTCGATTAAATTTTGCTTTACTGCAAATTTAGTGCTACATCGCTTTTCCCAGCGCTTTGCCGCATTCCTCTCGGCATTTCATGCGGAGGAGGTAGCAGCTCAGAGAAGAAGGTCGCATGGGCTATGACAGATCCTACGTTTCCCAAACTCACCGCTAGTACACTGCCCTCGAGCGCCAGCTTAAGCAGCTTCGGCAGCAGCTGCGTCTTCATCGCATCTCGGTCCACCAGCTTGCCGATAGTGGGTACAATAGATAGGCATAGCTCCTGAATAAAGTCGACGTAACTCTGTAAATTCCTTTCTAGCTTACCTGTATCTTCGGATTTTCGTTCGATATAGCACCGTATACAAGTGGAAGCACGTGTCTCCGAATGTCTGACTCGGGTGTCTTTTGCAGTAGCAGCGGCATGTTTTGCAGCATCAACAAAACTATCTAAAAACCTCGGTAGGTAAGTACCTCTAATGGCATCGGACCTGATAAGGCCGCTGCATGGCGAACACGGGAATGAGAGGCGGCAGAAGGACGCTTGCGAATTCTGCAGGCGTAGTTTGTTCGGCAATGTAGAACACACTAGGCAGTATGAAGGGAATGAGCTCCGCTGACGAGAACTCCGCCGACAGGTACGGGAAGACTTTTTGCAGCAGTGGTCTCTAAGGCGGAACAACGATACTGATGTACCGAGGTAGCGAAATCTACCTTTGGAAATCGGTCGAGAACCTGCGGCAACGTCTTGAAGAACTGCATCTTCTGCATGTTGTCCATCTGCATGAGTGACTCGAGGTAGTTGAGTGTTTTGAGCAAGATGTCGTCGAAGAATGCTATCTAAATCGGTCCAATGAAGCCGCAAGAATTTGTGGCAATTTTTGGTGCGATGACCATTTGAATACAGAAGGTTTATCGTACCTTTGTGAATTGAATTGCGTCTGGCCGCAGCTCCGGGGTGTGGTTGAGGCACATCTTAACGTCTTCTCTCAGGATTTCGGGCACCTTGAACAACATGCTAGCAGAAAGCTGCTTCAACTAAACACTCGTCGGATGAGGAAAGAAGAACGTATGAACGCCAACCTTTGCGATGTTCTTCTCGTATCCGTCCATATGACCCTTGCTTTCGAATAACGGCTTGTAGTCGTTGAACACAGAAAACGCTAGCATGCCGATGGAGAAGATGTCAGCGTACGTGTCGCACTTCACACCGTTCACCAATTCCGGTGCCGCATAGTCCAGCTCGGGGCTCATCACAGCCATAGATCGATGGTCGAACAAGTCCTCCGCCTTGAAACTGCTCTAAACGGAGCACTGTATCACACAAGCGTGGAATTTATGACCTACATGTCCGCCAGTGGCGCTCGGCGTAGACAACAGACAAAAGTCGAACCCGGCGAGTTTCCATGCGCCTTTCTCGTTGATAACGACTGAATTCGGACAGAGGTTCGCATGAACGATCTTCGCATCGTTGTGGAGGAATGCTAGAGCCTCGCCTAACTGAACAGAGCTAGTCGTCGACAACGCTGTCTCAGTCCGTTTCACGCACCTGGAAGAGGCCGTGCCGTATTTCCGCGTCGATCAGCTTGAAGTCTTCCAAGTAAGCCGGCGGGGCCTGCATATTATCTGTGTTGCCGAAAGCGTTGGCAAGGCTGGCGAAGATGGGCTCCGTGCAGAAGGCAAACGTGTCACTGAAGTTTGCAATAAGTTTCCAGTGAGCAACTTGATAGACGTACCGAGATTCCTCCAGCGACCGTTCGACAATGAGCAGGCGAGGATGGCGAAGCCGCGTCAGTTGTCCTACGCCACGTTTCAGCAAATCGGGAAACGCTTCTTTCTCGTGCCGCGGCCACTTCTCTACGTACTTCTTCTCGAATAGCCATATGGAGACGGGCTAAACGACAGCTTCGTTAAGCGCAAATCGTTTCGCCTTACCTGCTTCGTGCTGATCTTAGTGCCGGCATAGATTTTCCACGCCAAGCCTGGCCCTGCGCTAGCGACTTGTCCCTGCACTTCGTATTCACGAAAAATCGGATTGCCCGGTAGCGCCTGCGTAACCTGCGAGGCCACGGAGCTCATGGTGGATTTGAACCGATTCAAGTACTCCATCCTGCCTAAACATACTTTGTGCTGTCGAAAATTGACGTGCTACATCTAGGCTTTCTAACAGTCGGTAGTTGCCGGACAGCAATATAATTTTCTTGGTTGTCATTATGTTTTCGCTGCGTGACATTATTAATGCACCCACGAAGTTCACCAAAGGCCCGAACATGACGCACTGCAATTCACGCTAAGCCGCTCGGAGCGATTGGTATCAAAGCAAAGCCATGTAATGTGTGCACCTTGCGTCATTGAAACTGAACGGAGTGTCTCAATCAGACGTCTTGCACAGTCATTATGAGCGAGAATTGAACTACCTTTTGCGGTTTTTGACAGCAATGTTTTGCCGCTATGCGAAGAATGGGAAGCAATGCACGCACCAGAAGATTTTATTGTCTACATGTACGTCATGGCAACATCACAACATAGGAATTAGTTGCACTGTTCAAATCAAATGAAAAGTGGAGTAAGGCGTACCGATCGCGAGGGAGTCGTTACTTACAATTATGGAAGACACACAGAGGGCAGGGAGCGTGCACCTGTATCTCTTCGGACTGAGTAATCGTAAAGACAAGCGTACCTCGTATTACAGTTGTTATCTCAGAAAGTCAAAGTTCTTTCGAAAGGAAAGGTATACAGAGACGGAAAGCTAAGGTCTAAGTAGCTGGTCCTAAGCGTCCGCAACAAGCGAGTCACGCTCCTTCGTGGGACGCTGTGCGCGACGCTTCACGCACTTCTTGGTGGCGTAGTAGATGAGCAACGCGAGAACCTGAAACGGCCAGGTAGTTAGACGCAGTGCCGGGCATCGGAAACTTACAAAGAGGGAATTGACACCAGCTATCCAGGTTGTCGTCCAGGGGAAGCCGATGCCCTCTACGCTGAGTCCGCCCAAAGTCGGCCCAATGAAAGCGCTAAACCCATCAGCTAAACCTCGCAGAAGTCGACGTTGGCATACCCAAAAGCGAATGCAGACTGAAAAACGCCAGAGACGCAGCCGTATGTTTGGAACGAGTCTTCGTAGCCGTTCTCCCTAAAATATCTTCGCTGAAAAGATTAACCAATACAACGATCTTACTTCACAGCGTCGAGACAGTTCTGGAAGGTGGGAATGTAGAGCGCACCGGCAGCGACGCCAAGAATTGCCAGCGCTATGCCGATCACTACCAAGTTCCTGAAGCATCTAGCTTGTGAGCGACTCACTTCGAAACGCTTACTTTTCAATGTCGAAAAGCGGCGACGGTCCGACGAGCAGCATGGATAAGACTGTCGCCGTTGAGCCGAAAAGCATCAACGCATTGCAGCAGTCCCAGCGGTCGACCAGCAGTCCCCAGAGTGGCGCTGTTAGCGTGTAGATACCACCACAGAGGAGGAACATCAAGCCGACCATCGTCGTGGAGAGGTTGAACTGAAAACGCCGACCTAGCCTTGTGGATGGTGGATAGTCTTACCGATGCCAAGTGAGGCGCAAGTGTGGGATCGAAGAAGGAGAGCGAGATCGCACATACTATGACGGCAAACACCATCAGCCAGATGACCGGTATCTTCAGCATTCCCAACATTCCCTTCGAATCCTCCGACGGCTCATCTAAATTTTCCTTGTAGGAAACTGATTGGTTTTCAGGTATGCAGAAGCATTGCACATCGAATAACGCTTACCCTCCATTTCTTCGACCAAGAAGCACGACAAAAACTAAAAATTGCACTATTAAAAGCCGCTGGCAGAAGCACACTAACCGACGCAAGCACGAGCAATCCACCGAGGGCGAAGAAAGGCAGCTGGAACCCGCCGTACTCGTAAAGAACAGCACCGATGACTGGACCTGCGGTGTACCCTAGACCAGCGAACGTCTCCATAATGCCCTAAAGCTTGCTGAGAGCGTAGAGAAAGCGGAATAAGTGGAGTGACTGGAATAACAGACCGATAACAAACACTTACAACTATAGTCGCTATTCGTCCCGGAAAGCACTTGGCACTGATGGCAAACGACGAGGTAACGAAGCAAGCGTCACCGAGTGCCTCAGCGCAACGAATGATCAACGATGCCCAGAAGAACACACGGCCTGCGGGCAAGAGATTTAGAAAGCCGAACGCGATGGCAGTGATCCCGGTGATGAGGAGGCCTGCGTAGAACATTCGCTTAGAGCCAAAGAGCACCATCTGCAAATAAGCTGTTTACAAAAGCTTTCCTAACCACCTAATGCATGAAGCGTGTGTCATGAGGTAGGACAGAATGAACCAAAACTTACATATTTGCCCAAAAGAGGCGCTGTGATGAACATGACCAGCTCGAAGGCGCCGAAGACGATGCCCACTTCTGATGCTGTCATTCCTTTGAGTTGCGCCTAAAAATCGACACCCATTCTTTCTGGGCCTATCAAGCTTACCTCTCCTGGGTAGAAAGGAGCGATACAACTGAATGCGACCGTACTGCAGAGGTTGGCCAAAGCGAGCATTCCGACGGTCGCCCACTGCTTCTTCGTTAGGTCCGAAAACTTCGTGTACGTCGACTCGTCTTCACTGCTGGACGATGACTGTTCTGTGGAGCTAAAGTCGGTAGCGGTTAGCTTAGAGATACTGTCTTTCATCCTTTCATCCAACCTTTCATCGTCTTCTTCCTCTTCCTCTATGCCGTCGTCCTTCTTATCATGCGAACTGTGTCGGCGCACGATCGCTGGCTCTGCGCTCGATTTCAATGGTAGCGCTCCGTACTTGCCGGCGCCGCGGCCAGCTACAGCTGTGCCATTTGACGGCAGTTCTCGGCTTAGATTCGCTCGGACGTGTGGAGTCGGCATTGAGAGGGATGGAGGACGTCTGTGTTCTCGAGCTGCTGCAGCATCGACTGAGACTTGCGTAGCGAGCGGCATGAATGGTGAGACGATTGTTGGTCTAAACAAAGAGGTCAAGACTGTATTTCGGCTAAGCCTTTTATACTATCGTCTAAACAGTCTAGAACTTTTATTACCCTTTGAGCTTGAGGGATAAATTATCGTTGTCATCGGCTTTTCCGGCATCACCCATATCCGTAGTATCCGACGTGCAAAAAGACATTGTGTCATGAATGGCCCGGCGACGCTCGACAGGCTGTCGGCGAGCTTCCTGTTCGTCCTGGAGAGTTCTGTTTGGGTGATAAGCTAGCCCAAGCGCATGCGCAAACAGTGAACAAACATCGTCATTCGCGAGAATCGAAATCACATTCGAACGCAATTTAGCCGAGCAAAGGACAAGGCGGGCGGATGACGGCGTTGCACAAGATTACCAATTTGGAACTTCCGAAACCATAAAAACTTAAAAGCGAGCAGAAAGAGGTTTTGAAGTTTTTCCTTGTTTGCGTAAACCGAGAAACCGGAGAATCCAACATATGAGAGGAACAGGTGTCAGCGGGCGAATGCACCGCAACTATGCTGCTCAATCATATGGAGTGAAGGCTTGAAATTGGCCAATAAGAGAGCAAAGAGCGTAAATGGGACAGCGCTTGTCGTCGCCACACAACGCCCGAAAAAGTGTCGATGCAGCTTCTTTCACCAGCAGGTCAAAATTGCGGCTAGACGCGCGCCGAGTTACGTGAACGACGGAAACAGCACTTCACGGTGACGGATGGGGTGGAACGCGTCGAAGTAACTAATGAGCATATCGATGTCAGGAAAACTTGGAAGAGAGAAGAGGTACGACTTGTACGCAGCGTACAACATAGCTTCCCAGGCACACACAGCCAGACAGACAGCTTGGAACAGAGTCGTTTACACCTAGCAACGTCTGTATGCTTATCAGCAGCACGTCGAAGCGCTCTAAATGCAAACAACAAACAACGAACTTTGCCCAGAGAGTGGGCCGCGAATGGTGGGTGAAAGCTTTGGCGCCCGGATAAACCCCTGCGTGCAGCGGCGGCAAGGTAAGTTGCGAAATTGCGGAGAACGCTTTCCAAAGAGCGCTAGCGGTTTCCCACACGTCATCGGCAGCGTCAGCTTTATGGAGGAGTCTCTACGCGGCAAGTGAATGGCTTGCAATTTTTCCTTCCGGATGCACGAGAAAATTAAGTTCGAGGAGCATGAATCAAGGCCCTTTCCCACTTTTGTGCGGTCGCTAGCGGTGCAAGCAGCGAACGCGCTTAGCCCTCGGACGCAGAAAGATTACAATCGGTGATTAATACGTAACCTCCGGAAATAAAATCCCCCCGTCGATGATCTGTCCGAAAAGACCGTGTGACCAGCCCGGCAAAGACAGTGAGTGGTCTGATGATAACTTATGTTTTCCTCTGTGGCAGTGGCCGAGAATAAACACATCTGGCTGACTACGAATGAGTAGTCACGGACGAGCAGTCGTATTTATGCGAAACCATTTGTTATCCTGTCTGCTCTTCGCTCAGTTTCGCCACCGTTCGTATTTGCAAATTAATGTAGGTAAAGGTCACCTAATTGGAATTAAGTTCGCTTGACCCACCTCATCTTTCGCAGGTCCGTGAGACTGCTCGTCCTCCGCCGGCGTTTCGGTCGTCTCGTGCGACGTATTCCCCGAGTGCCGCCAGGCTGCGAGGCACGCGACGTGGAAGGCAGAAGTTGCGCATCCGTGAGTTCACCTGCGGACAGGTCGTGATGTCGAGCGCCGGAGGTCGTCTCGAGTTCGGGCGCGGTCAGTACCGACGGCAACGAGCTGGAATCGAAGCCGTGGGCGAAATTATTACTATCACAGTCGGAGGTCATTCGGCGCTTTTTGACGGATCAATAGGTGCGATGGGGATGAGGGAGGCGATGCATAAACAACAACCCACCGACCAGCTGCGATTCCCTTCCTTGGGGACCAGCGGACCGCCATAGCCCCTCCAAGGACCGCTTATATCGATTGCGTCTAGCCGAGGTTGCTATGACGCAGGTCATAAATGCTCCGGTTTGCACCTAATGTTAACGGTTTCAAAAAACTACCTCGGGTTAGGTGAGAAGTGTCCGATGTTTGTCGTTTCTCTTAAGCTCTTAAGATTTAGCTTTTCTGGGCTTACGAATTCTGAAGCCAATCTGGGTTTTATGGACACATTTACGCCCATTCTGACGGTCCTTCTGGATCTGTTCAGCTATGGCGGAAGTATACTCGTAGATCAGCTTACCCGGACATTAACGGCGTGCGTTCGTCGGCTAAGCTAGTAGGATTCGTCTCGTATAGCGGTTCTCTTGCCAGAGACATGATCTAAATAAAGTTGTTGAACTTGACACTACTCCGTCGCTGGCCTAAAACCGCATGGACTACACGTGTGAGTGGGGCAGAAAACGAAGTGACTGCAACAACGCCGAGCGAGATGAGCAGGCATGCAAAAATCAGTGGCGTCCACGCTCACGCACCAACTTCCGTTAGTTTCGCGCTATGAGCGGTGAAAACCAAAAAGGGCAATGACATTCAGGAAGCGAGTCAACGAGCCGGCTCCGCACGAAATGTGTTGATCTTTTTCACCTGTTGACGCATACTGATACCTCCTGAAAGTATACGCTTACACTTAGACGAGCTACTAATGTGCAAAGTAGCTATGTGAAGTTGGGAAGGGTTCCAGAGTACTAGCAGCTTTAGGGGTAGGCCAGACCTTCCTACATGCTTTCGCATTAAATGAACAGATAGGTATATTTGGAAGTAAGGAGCACACTAATAGCAAGTCGTCTCGTGCTGAGCTAAGTAAGACACCGCTTGCGATATCTCTGCGAAGGAGTCTGCGCCTTGTCAACTGGTACGGTTGACTGATGCGATAACGAAAACAGAGGAGCCGCGGGAATTGATCGGTCACTAACTACACCGTCATATACCCACTGTCCGAGACAACTCACGTACTGTCTGCATTGGCCGGGTAGGTAGTGATCGTTGACGGCACCCCAGCTCTGGTCAGGCGAGCTTCAAAGGTCAGAAATGTTTGTGAGTTTCAGAAGCACGTACGATGGATTTGTGCGAGGGCAGTACAACAAACGCGGTGCTCAGAAAGTTTGCAAAATAAACGGCTTTTTGCATTGGCTTACACTCTCAGACTAGCCAGAATACCCTAGGTTACTGTTCGCAGAAGGCGATGTATGCCATATTATCGGTGAAATAAACAGGTAAAACCGTTTATTACCTCACTATTCATTTATACATCATTAACGACTACTAACTAGACTTCTCAGAGTCCTTCCTGCATGCCGAATCCGGGTCCCTTCGGCGGCTCCAGCAGAGACGTTAGACCTGTGAGGGGCTCCGAGGCCAGACGTCCACTACGAGGTCCCGGAAGCGGGCGCTTTCCAGCTGCCAAGTCGCTCAGGATTTCGTTCACGTCCGATGGCGTCAAGTCCTCGTAGTAGTCGTCGTTGATCTGAAGCGTTATGCAGAGGGTAGCGAAACTACTGGGCAGCCAAATATGCAGTGCCCGGCATCCTACCTGAACCATAGGTGCGTTAACGCAAGCGCCAAGGCATTCGACTTCAGCCAGAGTGAAAAGACCGTCCTTCGTTGTCTCGCCGGGCTTGATCCCTAAACGCAGAGCTTTCCCACGTCGCTCAACATGTGCCGACGCACCCCATGTTTAGCGGGCTCAAACGCACAGGAACATACCAAGTTTCTTCGTGATCGTCTCTGTGATGGTCTCCGCTCCGCGAAGCATACACGGCGTGGTGGCGCACACCTGCAGGAAGAACTTGCCCACGGGTTCTCTGTTGAACATGGTGTAGAAGGTTGCTACTTCGTAGACTCGCATGCGCGGCATCTCTGTAAAACATTAAGCACTGTACGCATTATGCAGTTTAACCATGCAACTGGAAAGATGAGGAACTTACGCAGAACTTTCGCCACTTCATGCATTGCCGATATTGGTAGCCAACCGTGTTGGCGCTGAGCGAGGTCCAGCACGGGGATAACTGCGCTGTGCTGAAGCATTCATCCAGTTACTTCGTATAGCGCTCATGGTGCAAACCTTATGCCCTTCGGGATAGTTGGCAACAATCGCGTCGACCTTCTTCAGGTTTTCAGCCGTGAACTTGAACGGCGTCGCGGCATTGTTCACTTCGGAGTCCCGATGCACTTGCAGTCCATGGCCTAAAGTACTCCGCTTAGCTCCTGTCAAAGCATATCGAACGCTTTCAGAGATATCAGTAGCATACCTGCGAAACGTTTCGGCAGCACAGCATTGGCTCTGCCGGCCAGCCGAAAGCCGATCGACGGTAGCATCTGAAAAAAGGTTAGTTAAAGCACCTTGTTAAAGGCAGTATATTGAAATTTTGAATATAATGGCCTGGCACGCAAGATTTCAAGTTACTAAGTAAAACTGCAGTTGGACTAGCAACTGGAGAAAAGCAGTCTTGGAGGAATGTGCTAGCAGCAGGCTTGGAGTAATGGGTGCAAAGAACGATTGTGCACACTTTGCCAGCCAGTCGAACGTTAACACTGCTACATGCTTAGTCCTTGAAGTTGCACGAAAAAATACGTAGTGAATGAAAAGGCGACATGCGTTTATTGACGCTTGACAATCATACAAGGTTAGTACACTGGGATGACAAGTACACACTAGAAGCGAAAACGAGGTTGCTTAAAACCGCCCATGGAGGTCGTAGGTCTGCTGCAGATGCGCAACCTCTGCTTCCACGTCCAGCGTCCCCCTCGATTCGAACTCGCTGCAGGCACGGCGTAGGGATGCGGAGTAAGCGTCGAAGGCAAGCTGCTTCAGGGAGCGTACTTCGCATGGCGGGGAGCACACACGGGCTTGGTAGGTCAGTGAGCGACGGCGGCCTCGGCGAAACTCGCGGTAGAAGAACAAACGACCGTCGGGCAGTGCACAGAACCAGAAGGGAAGACTAAAGTCAATCGATGAAGAACCTACCAAGCATCAATGACGCATACCTGTTTCCGCAAGGCTCCATCGGGAACTCGTACCAGCGCTTGGCATCCAGGTCGAGGGCCACCCACTTCCGACTTGACACCGAATCGCCTGCCGTTTCGAAGTAGTCGAGACGCATGAAGACGCGGTGAGCTGCCTGGACGAAGGTGTACGTGTCGATGACTGCGCCCGGAGCAATCCCGATCTTCGAATTGTCTAGTGCATGAAGGCGGACGCAGGGATGGTCATTCGTCACCGAGCACGCATCGGTAGCAGCTCTTGTCGGTATCGTGTAGTTGACGACGGCCCACTTGCGCACTTTCAGCATGACGGCCAGGTCGTACTCGAGTATCCACTTAGTGTCCAGGCACGAAAGCTAAGAGAGTTAAGCGCATGCACCTGATCATCAACACTGAGCCTTACCGCTTCGGTGCTCTCGGAACGCTGTAGCTGCACTCTCCGGCTAACGAAGAAGAGAATGGACGAGCCGCGTATAAAAGGGTAATCCACGGTTGTGCCGTTGACGCCGTCAATGTTCTTCGCCGCGTCGGTGGTGAGCTTCCTCAGCGTGTGGCTGAGCGCCGCCTCGGGGGCAATATGGAACAGACGCTGCGCAATCACCAGGCTCTCTCGGGTCCGTCGACGTGGGTCAGCAGGAATCACGCGCACGATCACTCCCTTCAAGCGGTCGTGCTCTCCGAGTAGCGGTACGTATCCTAAACGCTCAATATGTGTTCGTAGTCGCACTAAAGGGGCTTACGTTCGCCGTTGATAGTTAGTAGCTGTGAGGTTGCGGGAACGTAGGTGCCATCCGTCTGGTAGAGCATTTCGTCGACCTCGAAGGGCCAGCTTTGTGACATGATGCAGCGAACGGTCTTCTCGGCGTGGTTGAAGTAGAGCAAGTGCTGAGAGCAGGATGCTTCACGACGCGAGAAGTCGACGATCACGCCCCACTGCTCGTCCAGAAGGTAGAATCGGTGGTACGTCTGCAAAATCGGAATCAAATGTTGCCAATGAGGATTCCTCACCTTGTACAATCCGGTCATGGGCTGATAAACGGTGACCGTGTTCGACACGGTGTCCACAACGGTGAAGAAGTACTGGTAGTAGTGCGTGTCGTCAGCTGGCGCTTCCGGCAAATGAACCTGCTTCTCGCTGACCAAGAACCCATAGCGACCACTACTCGAAGCCCGAAAGTCGAACGTTTCGTACTGACTCACTCTAAAACAAGGTAGAGTAGCTCAGCAATTCGATCAAATGACCGTGAAGAGCGAACTTACAGGGGGCTCCAGCTTTTCCACGTGAGTGAGGACCACTTTCGACTGACCATGGCGACGGTAGTGGTGACACATCTTTCCTTCGCTCAATTTTACCGGTTAAAATTTGCATAGCACGCTATTTTGCCAGCTGTGTTTCAAAATGGACTTCTTGAGCTCCATGTTCGATCAGGAAGAGCGCCATTGTCACAAACCTTTGTAACTTTGCCAAAAACAAGGAAAAGTTTATTCAGTATCAACACCCGATATATACTGGCAAGAGTAGGGTACATCCCTGAGTAGGTTGCACATGGCTACAGGTTTAACTGGATGGATCAACAGGGATATAGCCAGCGGTTCGATGGTTATTGACGAAGCAGGCTGTGCAGAACCTCGCTCCATCTAAGCGATCCTTACGAGAGACAGAATGTAGGCTCTGAACAGCTTCTTCAAGGATAGCAACGGGAATCTTAAGGCTTGTGGACGAAGAAGAGCACTACGGCTTGCGCGGTTAGAGGAGGCGTCCGGGATGATGGACGCGTCCCATTGGGAACAAGAAAACAATGGCGAACGGAGAATACTGTACAGAGTAGAAAGTGATATGAAGGTAGAGATTAACAGTATAGCAACGTGTTGTGGAACCGGTAAATTGTGCGGGTTGGAAACTGGCAGCACTGGAGTGGATTACTAATGCACCGTACGCAAGAGATATGTCCCTTTCTGAGAGGCTTAGACCTAGGCTTTCGATGTTGGCGGTAGAGAAATTTGCAAGCAGGCACACTACGCTCCCGAGATGTAGGTCGTTGCTTCAGCCCAGAAAGCGAGAACTGGGAAACTAAAACCCGTTGAACAAGGAAGAGGGTGCTAAACAAGTGTAGAAGTGAGCATTAGGTTTGGAGAAGAGACACTCATTCTGTTGCGACGACCAACCCTACGACGGGTACTCTCCTGAGTCCGTCGATAGCTCGTCCGTCTCACTGCTGCTCGACGCGGAAGACGGGTGGTAAAGTTCGCGCTCACTGTCGTTCAGTTCCTGCTGTGTCGACAGTCTTTGCTGCGGAAAAGCGGAACGAACGATGTCCGGCGGAGATGCTCGCGCATTTGTTTGTTCGCGGGAGTACGCCTAGAAGTTTCTTGGAACATTTGGCATTTAGGAATTGAAGCCTACGTTTTGCTGCGAAGCGGCAGTCGTAGGTACCATGCGAGCATTCTGGAAGCAGGCAGGCGGAACCGCGTTGCTCACAAACCGCGGTGGCGCGTTAACCTATAACAAGGCAGTCTTCACCTCGACGTCTGCGGGAGGACTTACATGGGTACTGGACGGCGGGCACAGCCTCAGCTGTCGGCCGTTTTCGGCGGGACGCAGCTCTATTAGCGTTGGGTACAGCTGGGGCGGATCGTTTCCTCGTTGCACTTCCACCATGCCCATCACTCGCTGGTAGGGTCCACTGTTCTGATCTTTCATGACGTAGTATGGAGAGTCGAACTTTGTTTGCAACGGGTTATCTTGCTCCTTCTGTGCGGTCAAGTCCAACGGGCGGTGGCCGCCAGATACACGAGTCGGCGTGCCGGGCGCAGTATGTGAGCGTCTTTGCGGTGGACCGCGTTTGGAGACAGGCTCCGAGCCTCGTCGGTGATCGATTTGGCCTGGCGCGCGCGCTCGAGCATTCATGGTGTTCGGCATGGGCACGTTGGGATACGGAGTGTATTCGTTGCTGCTATTGCTGCTGGTTCCCTGCACCTGACCTGTCCTTCCTCCCATACTGGCGCCAGCTGCTGCATCGCTGGCCGTTGGGTCCAGTGAAGCCATGCGTCGAACACGTCGCGGTCTGTTTTCGTAGCTCCGATGACGCTGAAAACAAAGCCGCCGGTTTGTAAACATCTGGTGACTCATCGTACCTTGCGATCATCCGCGGTGTGTGTATCAGCCTCGTGCATCGCAGGCGTTTGTCCAGCCGACATGCCGGTCAGAAATGGAGGTGCCTGCGTACCTTGTGCCATGGACGCTTGTTGAAGTACCCACAACGCTTGCGCCTGCTGATTCATAGCCAACTGGGATAATGGCCACGGTAGATAAGCGGAGGGGACTGTTGGGAGACGGCTTAGCAATTGTTGCCCTTGCATCCACCAGTGCGTGAATGGGTCGTCGTAGACCTGAAGGAGAACCCAGTGTTGCCAATGATCCGCTGGTAGGATGAAGTAAATGTCTTACTTGATCTTCTGGACGGCCATAGCGTGCATTGTACGCTTCCGAAGCGTATGACCCTTCGTAGTAGTGGTTCGGGTTTGTAAACGGAGTCGCATGAGGAACGTTCGCAGCGTGGACGCCTCTGCGAATATCTTCCGCTCGCGGCGGCGCGCTGCTCTAAAGCAAGAAGATTAGCGATTTCTCGGATTGTGGTAACTAAAGAACCCTGTTAGCCAGCACTTACCACACTACGTCTTCGACGACGCCTTCCGGCTATGCTGGACTGCCGGCTTGACGCGTAATCGCAATCGCGAACCACGCCGGAATCTGAGTTAGCGACTCTTTTAGGAAGTATCGAAGGTACGCCCCATTGGCTTGATTGAGGCTTGTGGTAAACGGGTGGAGCCGTCGAAGGGAGCAGACTCTCGCATGCCCTAACCGACATGTCGTCAGGCTCCTCATACTCGTCGTCCGCAAAAAGAGTACTGTTCGACTCTGAGTTGACATGATCCCAAGCCTTCATCCGTTCATCGAAGCGAAGGAGCCACGGTACGATTGCTAGCAGGACGGTCAGTATGGGCAGTAAGAGTAGCTTCAAAGCGACTCCGGCTCGGTATGGGTCGAGGTCCATCGCTGTGTGACAATCCTGATTGCTAAAACGACGGCTAGAGCACTATAACATGCAAGGTAACTTACACTGCACTGACGCCAGAATATTCGACGCCTGGGTTGACCAGAGAACGCGCGAGGGTGCATCTAAGCCATTAAGCAGATAAGTTAACAGGGCTAGCAGCATCCCTAAAAGAAACTTACCTAACTGAATCCTTAATGTGTGCGTGCTCTATGGACTCGTTGAAACCAGGAAATACGAATTCGATTGCCAGTAATGGTGCAGCGATGACAATGACGACCGTGATTGCTGAAGGTTGGATAAGTAGTGTACAACTTACAACGACACATAATCGCCTTACCGAGGGGTACGAAAGTGCGCGGCTGAATCCTAGCGACAGGAGGAGGATTTTTCCCGTCAAGCAGGTATCGGTTCTGCTGATGCTGCGTAAAACTTACTCAGTCGAATGCCAGGAAGATCTTGCTCGAGCACTGCCCTTGATCCGCGGTAGGTAGCGAACNATGTCCGACGGGCGGTGGCCGCCAGATGCACGAGTCGGCGTGCCGGGCGCAGTATGTGAGCGCCTTTGCGGTGGACCGCGTTTGGAGACAGGCTCCGAGCCTCGTCGGCGATCTATTTGGCCTGGCGCACGCGGTCGAGCATTCATGGTGTTCGGCATGGGCACGTTGGGGTACGGAGTGTACTCGTTGCTGCTACTGCTGCTAGTTCCTTGCACCTGACCTGGCCTTGCTCCCATACTGGCGCCAACTGCTGCATCGCTGGCCGTTGGGTCCAGTGAAGCCATGCGTCGAACACGTCGCGGTCTGTTTTCGTAGCTCCGATGACGCTGAAAACAAAGCCACCGGTTTTTAAACATCTGATGACTCATCGTACCTTGCGGTCATCAGCGGTGTGTGTATCAGCCTCGTGCATCGCAGGCGTTTGTCCAGCCGGCATGTCGGTCAGAAATGGAGGTGCCTGTGCACCTTGTACCATGGACGCTTGTTGAAGTGCCCACCACACTTGCGCCTGCTGATTCATAGCCATCTGGGATAATGGCCACTGTAGATAAGGGGAGGGGACCGTTGGGAGACGGTTTAGCAATTGTTGCCCTTGCATCCACCAATGCAGGAATGGGTTGTCGTGGACCTGAAACAGAACCCAGAGTTGCCAATTATCCGCTGCGAGGATGAAGTAAATGTCTTACTTGATCTTCTGGACGGCCATAGCGTGCTTGGTACGCTTCCGAAGCGTATGAGCCTTCGTAGTAGTGGTTCGGGTTTGTAAACGGAGTCGCATGAGGAACGTTCGCAGCATGGACGCCTCTGCGAAGATCTTCCGCTCGCGGCGGCGCGCTGCTCTAAAGCAAGAAGATTAGCGATTTCTCGGATTGTGGTAACTAAAGAACCCTGTTAGCCAGCACTTACCACACTACGTCTTCGACGACGCCTTCCGGCTATGCTGGACTGCCGGCTTGACGCGTAATCGCAATCGCGAACCACGCCGGAATCTGAGTTAGCGACTCTTTTAGGAAGTGTCGAAGGAACGCCCCATTGACTTGGTTGTGGCTTGTGGTAAACGGGCGGAGCCGTCGAAGGGAGCAGACTCTCGCATGCCCTAACCGATACGTCGTCAAGCTCGTTATACTCGTCGTCCGCAAACAGAGTGCTGCTCGAATCCGAGTTGACATGATCCCAAGCCTTCACCCATTGATCAAGACGAAGGAGCCACGATACGATTGCCAGCAGGATGGTCAGTATGGGCAGTAAGATTAGCTTCAAAGCGACTCCGGCTCGGTACGAGTCGAGGTCCAGCACTGGGTGACAATCTCGATTGCTAAAATGAAGGCTAGAGCACCGTGACATGTCAAGTAACCTACATTGCACTGACGGTGGAATGTTCGACGCCTGAGTTGTCCAGAGAACGAGCGAGGGTGCATCTAGGCGATTAAACAGATAAGTTAACAGGGCTATCAGCATCCCTAAGAGAACCTTACCTAACTGAATCCTTAATGTGTGCGCGCTCTATGGACTCGTTGAAACCGGGAAACATGGACTCGATTGTCAGTAAAGGTGCAGCGATGACAATGATGATTGTGATTGCTGAAAGTTGCGATAATTAGTGCACAATTGACGATGATACATAATAGCCTTACCGAGTGGTACGAACGTGCGCGGCTGAATACTAGCGACGGGAGGAGAATTTTTCCCGTCAAGGAGGTGTTGGTTCTGCTGATGCTGCGTTAGATTCCTCAGTCGGATGTCAAGCAGCTCCTGCTCACGTACTGTCCTTGATCCGCGGTAGGTAGAGAACACTGAAAGTAACATTTCAAGCTGACCTAAGTTAGTCGGAACACACCTGCGAGGTAAGCTATGATCGCAAATAGTACTGCGCCAGACGCGGTGACGGACAACAACCCGGGGACGGAGTGTAGACCGTGACGAAGACCGAAGTGGCATATGCCGGTAACACCGTCCACGCCGACCTGGAAAGAAGAACACTTCTCAGAGTGAGACCACAGCGTTAGAAAGCGTCTTTTCCATAGTTCCTACTCATTGTAAGCACGCACCCCGGTGAAGTGCGGTAACGCCCAGCCAACGCCAGCTGTGATGAGGTAGATGACCGCGATTGCCGCTACGCATATGTCGTTGTCGTAATCGCTCTTCCACAACGACAGCGTAGCAAGTGCGACGTGGGCGTAGGTTGCCAGCGTTAGGAAGTGCATGACGAAGGACTGCACTTGACAGGAGTCGATTCTTTCGCTTAAGGTATATCCACGTTAAATGGTTAGCATAGCAAGGCGCTTACATGGAACTTGGCCGCCGAATCTCACTATTTGCTAGGCAGGTGGTGTTGGATTCGAACATCATGAAAATCGTCCACAGCACGTAGTAAGCAGTGGCGTTCACGAGAGCGCATGTTAGCGAGGCCCGTGCCAATCCATTCCAGCGGTAGTTCTTTCTCTAAAGGCAAACAGTCAGTATTCTACGCCAAGCGTAAAAACAGCTTGCCTGACAGTAGTCTGCACCACCAGGTTTCCTTGCGTCAATTTCGTCCTGTCTGCGCAATGACTGGCGCGCCGCGACATGCTTGTCATTGCCCGCTTCAGTGTCGGTCGTGATCGGTTCCCTAACCTTCTTCTAAAACCAACGGGTTTTAGGGCATAAAGAGAATTAAAGCTCACATTCAGCTTGCTGGATACCAGGTAGACGGCGAATACGAGCAACGCGAGAGATACCAGAAGGGCACAACGCAGTATCCACGAATTTTTCGCATTTGGCGTTCTAAACGAGCCCGCCATTTAAGTTCGAAATGTGCACTTCAAACGCACCTGCACGGCATGTAGCAGGCGTCGAGAACCGACGACAACGTGGACGTGTAAAGATGCACTTTTGGCAGGTCCGCCAGCGGCTGGATGCAGGACGACGGACCGACGGCTCGAATCTTGTCGTACATGAACTGAAACTGGCAGACTTAGAAGGTAACCTAGTTGCAGTATGATTGGCCGTGAATTCCACCTTACCTTGCACTCTCCTTCTCCGCTGCCGAAGAGAGTTCTGTTGAGGTTGGGCTGTTTCGAGAGGCGGTGTAAGTCTTCACTGGAACCGTGTGCGCATCGCAGTTCAGGAAGTCTGGCCAACCACCGAGCTCAATGACGTCCTTGCAGGCTGCGCGAGCTCGTTCGCATGAGCTGTACGGGTACACCTGCCAGAACTCGTGTACGCTCTGAAAGTCTTGTTATTGTGTAGCACGCAAAAAAAAACCGCTTACGATTCCACTGGTCTCGAGTGTCCGCCAAGTGCCGCATGGGCGGTAGTACCATGCACAGATCAGTGGCGCAAGCGAGGCCCAACAGGTCGGAAAGCGCGAGAGCGCCTCTAGGTGATGCGGAAATGGCGCGTCCAGATCGCCGGTGTAGTTGTACTGAATTGCGACATCGAAGCATCGATCAGTGGGCGCGGGCTCACGACACTGCGCCCCGGGCAGTTTGAGGAGGTAGCAGGATCGATTGCAATTCCACCGCTTTGCCTTGCAGAGATCGTTTGATTCCTTTATTCTCTGCTTCTAAAAAAGGATTTTCTTCAATCCCTCTATCCATACTTGAGACAAACCAGTTCATTCGTCTTCTGTTTGTGGCTCCTGCCGGCAGGTCCAAACCTCCTATCGGCAAGCTCAGTTTCATTCGAAGACGCAGACGGTGTCGAGTCGCTGTCGCCAGTTGCGTTCGATCGGTTTCTGCCGGCATACCAAGCGTGTCGGCGGCTTTCCATCATGTCCAGCTCCTGTTGCTCGTAGTCCTCGGTGGACACTTGTAGTGCCACCACATAGCGCAATGCTAGTAGCGCTAAGGGAAGATGCCACATTTCCGTCTGTCATTGGCCCATTATGGCAAGCTAAAATTAGTGGAGTTGTAAGTGTAATAATAGCTAAGCAATCACTTAGTTTTCTTTGAACGCAGTTGCGTAAAAAAATGTCGAACGACGCGCCAAACATTTCGGTGCAAAAAGAATGATGTGCTTTGAAATCGCATGCTGTGCATGTACAGCTATCGCAGCAAGTGCAGTAGCATACAATGCATCAATCGCGTATTGAAACAACATCGTACACAAGTCGCATGTTCGGTCATGGCACAAGCAGCACACTTCGAAGCAAAGATATTGGGTAGGGAAGACCTGGAAATTTATTCATGGTTCTACCGCCCTTCGCGAATAGGTGTTGGGGTATACCAGCTCTGCAGTGTTTGAAATGTCTCCGTTACCAGTGAAATTATCTGCCAGACGTAAATCAGTTCCAAATTCTTATCCCCGGTCAAACTGCACTCTTTGCATAAGCTTGCTAAACGACTCCGAATCGCATAGGGCTCAGAGAGTACGTCAGTTTTCTCAGCATATTTGAGCGCCTTGAACACTCTCTGAAGCAATCACCAGACTATATGATAATGGAGGGCACTCTATTTGTAGGTTCTGACTAAACCAGCAGTCCTGTATACACCATGCCTGACAGCGTTTGAGGCCGACTACGTTTACCTAAGGCTAACAGATCATACTATCTGTGTATGGCTACTATGTCTATGGTGACTACGTATGTACCATAGATTAAATCCGAGGAGGCTGAGCTTTCAACCTACAGTCAACTACAACTTTCGTGGGACTTCTGCAGAACAAACTTGCCCTATGGCTTTTGTCCGTGCAGCATGCTTACGATGGGAAATATCCAAAGCATGACCTTTTCAAGCCAATATAGCGACACACCTCGGCATGTATGTGCTTCACTTACGAGACCAACTAACCAGAGCCGGTTCTCCGTCCATCCGAAAAGATAGATGAACGTGAGTTTGTTCACTTAGTCCTTCCAACTCATTTGACCACTGTGCGATTTTGGCCAAGATATTTCCATAAATATGTAGCCGGAAAAACGGACAAGTGCAGTGTTAAAAGCACTAGAGCACAAAGCGTGAGCCCTGTGACAGGGAGCGCGAAACGCGTGGAGCGCGGTACCACTTGGCATGCCTCTCGTTTACCTCGAGTGCTGGTGCCCTTGTCAGTGATTTAAATGCGCAAAGCGAGGACGGAAATCGCATCCCAGCGAATGTCCTCAGCACGCTACCGGTCGATAGCGCAATTAAGAAACCGAACGCAACAAACGACCATTAAACGCCAGCCGCCGAAAGTTGCAGGCAAAAATACCGCGCCGGGCACGAGACGGCCGTTCGGCTCAAGAAGCGGACCATTAGTTTTTTTATGGGGCCACGAAAAAACAACAGGCCGAACGCCGAAAGTTTCTTTCATTTGCTCTGGTTGTTCAGAAAGGAACGAACACGGCAGCGGCACCGTGGATCATTCTGTAATGCCGTAGTGGAGCTCGCACCATTAGTTCAGAGGATCAAGCGAGTCATAGGGAATCAAACTGAATAAGGACGTAGCCATGAAATGCGCACTGGCGAAGTTAAACAGAGGGTTTTGTATGGGACTTGCAAATTTGGTAGAACTCAAACCCTAAACTCCCGAAACGCCATGGATTTCTTCGAATGGGTGAACTTCAAGAGCACTCATACCGTGGGCGAACGTGAATTCTACGCCCCTTCAAAAAAGGACCAAATCTCTTCATAGATCCTACTAGGTAAACTTCCGCTCCTCATGAAGGTTTAATTCCATGGAATAAGTCCGTAACAACGTATACAGGACGATGGTACATGTAGAAACCGGAACCCATAAGAATAAGAGCTTGTGTCATAACAACAACAGAAGGACGCTCTATGGTTGCAAGTAAATCCGGCTAAGAGGATGGTCAAAGAGATCTAGAGGCGCGTGCATCATTCAGTGGTATCAGTGTGGGTAAGAGTGGAACGATACAGTGGGACATCGGATCACATCTGGTAGAACTCTGTGGAAATAACAGGTGCTATGAAAGACGAAAGACAATGCGAAGAAGAGCAAAGCGCGGCCGTAGCGTGGACGAGGCAGAAGCCAGTCAGTTTAGTCGCGGCTGCTTCTTCGACTCATAGTAGTAGCTGATCTTCTGGAGTCCCGACATCGAGTTCACGTTCTTGCCGTAGTAGGCAGAGGATGACGTGGAGGGTGAAGAAGATGTCTTCTGCTGCAGGCCGTTGAACACCGACGTGCCGGAGAAGGGACGCTTGCCGAGCATAGACCCGTTGCCAGCCTGGCTCCTCTGGAAGGTGCCGTTAAGCGACGATGACGCCTTCTGTGGCGACCCGTTGAGCACAGAGACCTTTTGAGGCGACGGCGGGGCGACACCGTTGCTCTGCACTCGCGTGTAGAACAGAATGTAGGGCTGCATGGACTGCACTCGTTGGAGGGTAACCGGCTGCCTGTGGTCGTCGTCGAAGTGGTACCACGTCTGTTCGTTGAAGCCACGCATTGCGGCCACATAGTGGCCGAAGTTTAGCCCACCGCCCAGATGCTCAATGACTCCGTATAAGCGGTAGACTGTGTCACTATGGTCGAAGAGGTACTTCTGCAACTTCAGGTACTCCTGAAAGGCAGTCGTAGTTTACAAAACGCACTGCGAGTCTCACCTCTGCATTGACCGGCAGCTTGTTCTTCCCTCCAAATGAGTTGAAACGTTTCAGCTGCACGATTAGGACCATCGGTGCGCGGAGGACGGTCGTTGTGCGGGTGGCAGAGACCTTCCGCTTGCAGCTGAAATCCGGACAGTAACATGGGTCTATACCGCGTGTATTACTCACTTCTTGCAGGCGAACTGTTGGATCTGCTCTTGAGAGAAGAAGTCGGATACAAGCTCGCTGATGCTTGACGGCCGTCCCTCACGTGCTCGCATGCTCAGGCCCAGGTTGATCTCGCGTATGCGCTCGTAGTTTGTGTGCACGGTCTTGCAGTCTTGGCACCTCACTAAAACAGAACGACATGTTCACATTACAAAAAGGAAACTCTACCTTGGTTTCTCAGCGTTCCTCCGAAGATCTGCTCAATCGGCGTTGAGGGCTTCGGTCCATTTACTTTTAGATTTCCATTTGTCCCATTTGGAGACTTTGGCGGCAAGGGGTCCAGCGCACCGAGCAAGAGCGTCAGCAGCTCGTGAGCATCTTCCTGATGGCCGATTCGATGGTGTGGAAAGATTTCTGAAAGTGTCGCACATTTTAATTTTCCTTGCCGACCTCGGTCTTACTCTGAAGAAATCGGTACATCCATCTCGAGCTCTGTGCAACGTCATTCACGAAAGAGCGAATGCAGTGTTCTCGAAGGGCGCACATGAGACAGTTGAATTGAGACGTGCCTAGAAACTTGATGCTATGCAACTGCACGAAGGCTAGCTGACTTACATTCTTTCTTATGTTGTTGCACGATGAATCGCGCCAGCTGCGGAGTGTGAACCACCGCTTGGAGAACAGCGTTCATGAAGCAGTCGTTTGAAGGATTATGCAATCCGGTTCCACACTTTCGTTGTTGCTGAAGTAGACTCTACGCAATGATTACGACAATATAGGACTTACAACGCTCAGGAAGTCCTTCCAGCCGTTGGTGGATATCCGGTTGTCGAGGGTCGGGAACTGGGCCTCCTGCTCGCCACGCTCCGAGAGACATCGTTTGCGTGCTACAGTCGCGACAATCTTCTTCTGCTCCACTCGCTTTAGCTCTTCAGGTGTCGGCAGCTGAGGGCCAATAATGCGCGTTGCAGTCGGCGGGGACTCGCCATTCCGCTGCGAGCTCGACTGACTGTCAGCGGCACTTGCACTGTAAAACGTCTTACGTTTTGAAAGCTGTGTGAATTCAGCTGCTGTTGCTATTGCCAGATCGATTATATCGATTACCTTGGAGATTGAGAGAGCAGAAGCTGGCGTATTTCCCGTGGATTCGGAACCTTGGTGAGCTCTTCGGTGATGGAATTCGGCGTCGCATCGGAGCCGGAGCTGTCCCGAGGCGTACTGCCACTGCGCGACGTCGGTCCAGAGTCCACGTTCCACTGACTGCTGCCGGCATCCGACTTCGGGCTTCGGTCCTTCTCGTCGTGCGCCGACAGTACGATGAAGTTGTTGGGCAGTTTGCGATGGGGCTCGAGAAAGCCTGCCGACTTGAAGACGAGCAGGCCGTCATCGTCGAGCGGAACCTTGAAGATACTGCTCGACGAAGCGTCCGCGGCCACCAATGCCATGTGCTGAACGGAAGCGCCCCTAAATCCCGCCAAAAATATTCGACGTGGTTCGTGATTGCACTGCACAAACAACAAACAATTCACTCCAACGTACATCAGCGCGCCCGACGGCTAAGCTACGTCATTGATTGGCCCGCCGAAATGGCAATCCTTTTGATCTAATAAGAGCCGAAATTGACCTCCTTTTCGAGACAAAACTAAACGAACCTTTTGCGTCGATACGGGGACTTAATGCGCCTACTTAGCAATATTCAGACGATGTAAGCTGTTGTAGAGAACAGTCGAGCATTGGCGGTAAATTACGGTATTCGCGTCGGGAGCCAGGAGATATGAAAAAGTGGAGAATGATTCGACGGAGAACAGACGGGCTGGGCCTCGTGATCGGTGAAAAAGTGCAAACAGCCGTTGCATCGCATAAAAACAATGCTCTATCACATGGAGACGTGCAATAACGTACACAACAGATTATGCACGTAGTCGCTCAGGGAGATCGGGGAAGCAATTCATGTCAGAACGAAATTATTTGATCAAAAGGTTGCATTGTGGCGAGAAAAGTATGGGTGTAATTGGGATTAGAATCCTTGAACAAGGACATGCACTAGTTAGAGGTCGCCTGCCGCTTATTACTTGGTTTCATGGACACACCAAGTTCCTGCATTGAGTGAGCCTGCTGCCAGCTGTGTGAAGCTTGTTTTTAATAAGACTAAGCGTTAGTGGATCATACTGATGATGTGCTTAGAGCGGTCAAAATGCAGTACGCTCGTCGTCGACAGTGCAATGAATAGGTAACACTGTGTCACTGACATGTACCCGATGGCATGTACCAGAAGTCGCACCACCTTTGAGTATAACGTTTGTTGAAACCGCTGAACTGAGATTCAAGGACACTCTGTCTTGATGTATGTGACTGAGTCATTCCTTACCATGTCTACCTGGCTGTTCGCTTGTACTGGTTCCGTAGATCACGCCGTACACGGGAATGACGTTAAGAGAGGTGACGCTGGTGCGGTGGCAGCGGATGTGCTCTAGGTTTTCGTAGGATTTGGCGCACAACGAGCGCTGCACATTAATCATTGCGCTTAGCACATTGCTGCTCATCCCTTGGAATGTGACTCAAAAGGGCATCGGGTCATTAGACTACTGAAAGCGTACCAAGTAAGCTGGGACATGACTCCTGTCCTCACTTGTGCAAATCGGATGGCCTGACAAACGCAAATCACTGCGCGCCTGTACCGGCTCCTGTCGCTGATTGCAGCGGTAAAACTAACTTGAGTTAATTACCGAGATACAACAATTTAGGTATGAAGATACCGTAAACCCTGTAGAGCCTCCCGCCCAAATAATAAAGTCCCCCTCTCGGACCCATCTGAAAACAGTAGAGCCGGCTCTAGTATTACGACAATTTACGGTATGGTGCTTGTCCATGTGCAGTTGTTTCGCTCCGAAAACGAAATGAATGACTGATCGCTATCACTACCGTGATGCCTCCTTTCAAGGAGGATTGCCGGTGCATGTAGTTCTCCAGTTGACACATCTAATGAGCCAGATGTTAACGGAGGTTGCACAGTTCAGGTAAGGAGTCGCAGGTATTCATGCTTTTCTGGATTGTTTTATCGGGCACTGCATTTATTCTCATTTATCAACCACCTTCCAGTACGGCCTAATTTTTTATTCATTGAGGCAGTGACACCACCGTTCCGGGGAACACGCTTTGGAGCACGCTGTACTTGCCTTTTATACCTCTTCGTAAGTAGTACTTTAGGTCACAGCCTACGCGCTGCGCTCAGTACTTTGGTTCGATGAGCCTAAGGTACTAATCAGGTCGTTAGTCAATTGTCGTTTGAAGATCCTCTTCCGCATCCACTATGCTCGGTTTACCAACTACGAATTGTGGGTAATTGGCGAGCCATTGTATTGTAGTGATGGGCAGTCAAGGCATTGCTATCACTGTCGTATTATGCCATGGTTTCTTCTAACCGATGTGGACGTGATCTAAAGTGTCGCGAGTCTTTCCGGCGCCCTTTGTCGGCCATTGAAGCTTTAGGCCGATGCAAGTACACCTTGGCAAACCCTGCCTCGCAACTCTAGGAACTCACTATATAAGAAGCAACCCTACGCCAAAAGGTCATTTACACTGCTGACAATTGTAACTTACTGGTCTATCAAAGGGTATCCTCGTTTTTTTGCGCGAACCTACGTGCAAGGAAATTGATAGGTAACGCTTAGTGACCTCATGGAAAGAGGCTACTCTTTGTTGCGTGTAAAAGTCGATAAGCCTATCGCAACATTACGCTCATAACCGAATTTCGGGCAAAGAAGCTTTGCATTTTTTCGAACGAAAGATTTTTGTCCTGCCCCGACCTATTGTGGTTTCAAGCGGGTTTCCTTCTACTCTGCATGATGGATTTTTCGTGGACGAATATTCAAGGCAGGTCAATTCCCCATAGCTCCGAAAGCCGTCAAGATACACTGTATGGTTTCCACGACTGACGACATAGAGCATACTTATTGTCTAGGGCTTTTTCACAGAGCGTAAAGATTCTTTTCCGGACAACGTCTTATGTCTTCAGCATGCGATCTTGTTACGAAGCGGCAAGCAGCTTTTCTTTCAAGAAACCCATAACGGTAGTGATGAACTCCTCACTGTTTCTATTGCTCACTATTTTGTTCCTAACTCTCCGTAGCAGCTAACTTGTAAGCGGTTGCAATTTTTCAACGGATTTAGGTAGATATGACGTCGTCGCATCCTTCGAGACAGCATGCTGTAAGGGATGGACGAGGCTTATGACCGAGTGGTACAAATATACCCTGCGGCTAAGGCTTATTGTGTCTGGGATAGTATCCGTGGTCATAGAAGCCTCATAAGCCCCCTATCGCTTGCTGAATTGTTTGGTATTGGCTCCAAATCCGACCTGTTCTTTGTGGGTCTTAGTCGTCTGTTTTTGTTAGTGCCAGTAGCGGGTGGTTGATCGCCTCAGACGGAAAGCCGGCACATAAGCGAATACACCATAAATGCCACGACCGCGTGCGATGGGCGGTCCATTCGTCAAGAGTCCGGAAGAAGGTACTTAGAGACCGCTTTGACTGTCAGTCACTACACGTATTTTGCCTTATTTTGACAAAAAGGCTCACCAGTGCTTACCCGGTCTTAATGTCCGCGCACTTGTATCTGGAAATAGGAGACGTGTTCGCGCTCTTGACGACGTAAAGCTTGACGGCAGGTCCAATTTCTTCGTG
>JNEY01000007.1:1340299-1470550 GCA_020875895.1 Aphelenchus avenae
GCCGTCATCGTCGAGCGGAACCTTGAAGATACTGCTCGACGAAGCGTCCGCGGCCACCAATGCCATGTGCTGAACGGAAGCGCCCCTAAATCCCGCCAAAAATATTCGACGTGGTTCGTGACTGCACTGCACAAAACAACAAACAATTCACTCCAACGTACATCAGCGCGCCCGACGGCTAAGCTACGTCATTGATTGGCCCGCCGAAATGACAATCCTTTTGATCTAATAAGAGCCGAAATTGATTTCCTTTTCGAGACAAAACTAAACGAACCTTTTGCGTCGATACGGGGACTTAATGCGCCTACTTAGCAATATTCAGACGATGTAAGCTGTTGTAGAGAACAGTCGAGCATTGGCGGTAAATTACGGTATTCGCGTCGGGACCGAGAAGATATTGAAAAAGTGGAGAGTGATTCGATGGAGAACAGATGGGCTGGGCCTCGTGATCGGTGGAAAAAAGTGCAAACAGCCGTTGCATCGCATAAAAACAATGCTCTATCACATGGAGGCGTGCAATAACGTGCACAACAGATTATGCACGTAGTCGCTATGGCCGACCGGGTGAAATAATACATGTCACACCGACATTATTTGGTCAAACGGATTGCGCTGTTGCGAGAAAAGTATGGGTGTCAACACGATTTAAACCCCTTGAACGAGGGCATGCACGACGCAATGTTCGCCTACCGCATAGTACTTGCTTTCAAGGGCAGACCATGTACCTTCATCGAGTGAACCTTCTGCCCAGCTGCATGAAATCTGTACTGACAAGCCTAAGCGTTAATGGGTCATACTGATGATGAGCTTAGAGCGGTCAAAATACAGTGCATTCGATGGCACGTACCAGAAGGTCGTCCCACCTTTGAGGATAACGTTAGTTGAAACCGCTGAACTGAGCTTCAAGGACACTTTGCCTTGATGTAGGTGACTAAGTCATTCCCTATCATGTCTACCTGGCTGCGCACCTGTACTGGTTCCGTAGATCACGCCGTAAACGAGAATGACGTTAAGAGAGGTGCTGCTGGTGCGGTGGCAGCGGATGTACTCTAGGTTTTCGCAGGATTTGGCGCACAACGAGCGCTGCACATTAATCAGTGCGCTTAGCACATTTCTGCTCGTCGCTTGGAATGTGACGCAAAAGGGCATCGGGCCATTAGACTACTGAAAGCGTACCAAGTAAGCTGGGACATGAGTCCTGTCCTCACTTGTGCAAATCAGATGGCCTGACAAACGCAAATCACTGCGCGCCTGTACCCGTTCCCATCGCTAATTACGGTAAAACTAACTCGAGTTAGCTACCGAGATACAACAATTTAGGTACGAAGATACCGTAAACCCTGTAGAGCTCCCCCCCAAATATAGAGTCCCCCCTCTCGGACCCATCTGAAAGCAGCAGAGCCGGTTCTGGTATTATGGCGATTTACGGTACGGTGCTGTCCATGTGCAGTTGGTTCGCTCCGAAAACGAAACGAATGACTGATCGCTATCACTCCCGTGATGCCTCCTTTCAAGGAGGGTTGCCGGTGTATGTAGTTTTCCAGTTTACATACCCAGTGACCCGTTGATATACGCTGGAGGTCGCACAGTGCAGGTAAGGAGTCGCAGGTATTCCTGCTTTTCTGGATTGTTTTGTCGGGCACTGCATTTATTCTCATTTATCAACCACCTTCCAGTACAGCCTAATTTTTTATTCATTGAGGCAGTGACACCTCCGTTCCGAGGAACACGCTTTGGAGCACGCTGTACTTGCCTTTTATGCCTGTTCGGAAGTAGTACGTTGGGTCACAGCCTACGCGCTGCGCTCAGTACTTTGGTTCGATGAGCCTAAGGTACTAATCAGGATCGTTAGTCAATTGCCGTTTGAAGATCCTCTTCCGCTTCCACTATGCTCGGTTTACCAACTACGAATTGTGGGTAATTTGCGAGCCATTGTATTGTAGTTAGTGATGGGCAGTCAAGGCATAACTGCCATTGTCGTACTACGCCATGGTTTCTTCTAACCCATGTGGACGTGATCTAAAGTGCGGGGGATCTTTCTGATTCACTTCATCGGCCATTGAAGCTTTAGGTCGATGAAAGTACACTTTGGCAAACCCTCCATCGCAACTCTAGGAACTCACTACATAAGTAGCAACCCTACGCCAAAAGGTTATTTACACTGCTCACGACTGTAACTTAATGGTCTACACTGTGCGTGTAAAAGTCGATAGGCCTATCGCAAAATTAAGCTCGTAACCGAATTTCGGCCAAAGAAGCTTTGCATTTTTCGAACGAAAGTTTTTGTCCTGCCCCGACCTACTGTTGTTTCAAGCGTGTTTTCTTGTACTCTGCATGATGGATTTTTCGTGGACGAACATTCAAGGCAGGTCAATTCCATTTACTCCGAAAGCCGACAAGATACACTGTATGGTTTCCACGACTGACGGCATAGAGGATGCTTATTGTTTATTCCCTTTTCGCTGAACGTTAAGATTCACACGTCTTTGGTCTTCAGCGTGCTTGCAGCCGCTGTTAATGACACCGGCAGAGAGCGGCAAGCAGCCTGTCTTTCAAGAAACCCCTAAGGGACTGCCCAGAAATTATGTGTACATGACATGGGGGGAGGGGGGGTCTAAGTCATGGTACACCGAATATACACAGGGGAAGGGGGGAGGGGTCTCGGGTAGAGATCGGCACTGACCCCCCCNACAAGAAGCGCATTCAGACGATTCGGCTAACGCTGACCATCATCGCGTGCAACTTTTTCCTCTGGGCGCCGTTTTGTCTCGTCAACATCATCCAGGCATTCGCTCCATCGCTTCTCGGTATGCGAGCGAGCATTGCACCTAACTCATTGTAAATTCAGATGCGGAAGTTATTACCTACATCGTGATTCTCGGCAACCTCAATTCCTGCTGCAACCCGTGGATTTAGTAAGTCATTGCCACAAACTAGAATCATGCACCTCATCCGACTTGCAGCCTAATCTTCAATCGGAAGTTCACGCAACGTGCACTCTGCTCACTGGTCCCTTGGCGAGCGCCAGGAAAATGCCGAGGTAACTTCTAGGCCTAGCCTTGACCGTATGTTACCGTACGGCTTTGTAGACCGTTCGTCACTTTCCTATCAGTCAAGTCGGAAATACCCAACGTGGAACGGGAAAGGCAACGAGTCGACATCTCCCGCCAACGAGACCATGTCGACGGCTGTCACCGCAAAGCTTATAGCCTGCTGATGATGCAAAATCTGCTTGCCGTCTACTGCTAAGCGGTTATCTTCTTACGGGTTGTGTGCTTTGATCTCGTTCAAAAACAAAATACATATTCCTAAAACTCCAGCAGACATAATCCGCGTTTTACGCATGATGCTCAGATCCTTAGAAGGCTGCGAAGGCGCTAAGCTCAGAATTACTCATATACTGCGTGATTGAACGGCTACCAGTCCTTCTAACACCATTCAGTCTGCATGGAAAAACGCGATCCTTGTGACGTGCATACATGCCGAGTGCATTGTCTTACCGAATGCTCACGGCATGTTTTCGGAAAACTGCGAATGAATTCCACGGAGACTTGTAGGAAATGAACGATTGGACTCTAGGTACAACTTGGCACTGGAGAAACCGTACCAGATTCTAAGATTGTCTAGGTGTAGCATTTTTTCAGAAACGCTCTAAAGCGAAAACACCTTGCTGAGCACGAGAATTTGCCTGGGTCCCCCAAATTACGTGCCCGACAGATGAACACGACGAAGACTAACACTACGACCATCGTGTCTCCGAGAGGAACTTAGCCCTGGTGTACGTAAAATCAACGCAGTATTTGCACAATGGTTTATTTACTAGACTGCAGAGTACAGTTTCCACTAGTGTTTTAGCCGCGTAAGCACTACAACGTATGAGGATCCAAGTCATCGCCCAAGCATGCGCAGGTAGTGAAGTGAATGATGAGTTGATCGAGGGTAGAGAAGGGCGTCGCACGCGGGTCACCGGCGTAAACGTAAATTGTCCGACAGCCACTGTCAGCCTGGTCGCATTCTCGGAGAGGGTAGTGACTGAAACGACTCTGTCAAACCGGAGGCACTCTTTGTCAAGTGAACTTACTAATACTGACTTTTGCTGCTCCGATACACTATCATTAGCGGTAGACTGCCGGGCAGGTCTGCAAGCGTCATCGCCTGGGAGCTTGGAAGCTGGTGGTAGAGGCGAAGACCGGTAGAGGCCGTACATCGTTTCTGCGCTTGATCGTGGGTCGTCACGCCGATATAATAGCGCTGGACAAGTGAAGACATGTGGTACGATGTTCGCGGTACGCGGGCTTCGGACGACGGCACGCAAGGCAGTTGATGGTCACTACTCGGAGTCACTGGTGGACACAGGCACTTGGTTCTACATGGACAGTTAACGAAGTGAGTGAGGTAAGTAAGTGGGGAACATACCCAGCTTGCTCAGACGCTGTGAAAGACGCATTGCTGCTCGTTGGCGAAAACTGCCAAAGTGAGGTTACGCTGGTGACACTATACGAAGAGGTCGCCAGAGGCTCGTCGTCTAGTGTTCGGGACAGCCCAGTACTTTCAGACGAAGAACTGCGACATTTGACTGCACCTAGATCACGCTTTGGTGCACAGACGTAATGTTCGAAAGCTTACCTGCCATCTGCCTAAAAGCACCGACTCCAATACGAAATAGGCGGTCCAACAAGCATAGATGGTCATTAGTACTGGGCCAAATCCTAATTTGCATGCATACGACGATGTGCATCGGGGCTGCTTGGCTCCCACGACGATGCTGCACTAAGTGTAAGTCGAATCATTCATCACCATGCAAGCTCACGCTAATAGTAAAGAAGCGTAAGAAACGTTTATTGTCGTAGTCTTTCGTTGCAGACGATAAATTATGCCCATGGACTCGCATCGAAGTAAAAGCATCGCTTGGAAATACAGACCAGCGAAAGACGATACGTACAAACAATAAAAAGGAGATTTAGTTCTACGAACGGTGAGCTCTTCACGGAACCGAGGGAATATCACATTCGGCACGGGACTTAAGGACGGGAGTGGCATGATTATGCGGGCGCAGGGCGCTGCGAGCGAAGACACGATCACCGAAGTGAGCCAAAGGTTAAGACAAAGTTGCTAGTCCGACGGAACTGGGTAAGGATAAGATTCAGGAGTAATATGCAAGAGCTTTAGGTACTACTAGCGACAGAAGTTATCACAGGCCGACGATGTTATGCGGTTCGAATACACGGTAAGACCCGAAGGAAACAAGGGCACTTAAGGTGGACGGAGCAAGGGAAGCGTTTTGCAAGGGGAAATATGCGACTAGAAATGCGCAGTAGTGAAACGGTTCGACAGGCAGTGCCTAACTGTCGCTAAGTTGAACGCCAGAGTCAGTGGTGTCGCCTTCCGCAGCGACGTTGGCCGGCTTCTTCGAAGACGGCAAGGCTCCATTGGACGCCTTGCTGGAGCCTGCGTTCCGCGGTCGACTGCGATGGCTGCTCTTCTCGATCTCGGTCTCCGTCTCAGCCTCGTCGTCCGTTTCGGCAGCAGCATCCTTGTCCGCGTCACGATCGACCGCAGGCTTGCTGCCTGCGTTCACGTCCACTACCAGGGATGAAATGTCCTCCGATGCGAGCGAGTTCGTGTCGGCGATGCTGCCAACCGAGCGGTTTGACGCCACCTAAAAGTACCAAGCGTAAACTGCGCAAAAGGAAAATGGTATAGGAATTTGTTCGCGAACAATCGACTTACCGAATCCTCATCCACATCACACACGGATGTTCCACGCAGTTGAGCATGGGCAAACTTCTCTGCTCGCTAGAATCGTCAAAGTCCAATCAAGTACGACCGCTTGATAACTGACCTTGGACTCGAGCTGAGCGATGTGCTGTCGCAGATCGGCAATAGTCTGCAGAGCTTCCGTGTATTTCAGGCGTTGCATGACGCTCTTCTCCTTCGTCTCGCTTTCCGCTGTCATCAGTTTGCGTTGCTCGTCACGTAACAGCGCCGAGAGTTCACGCTCTGCCTTGGCAACTGTCGCCTTCTCCTCTTTGACGCGCTTGAGTTCTTCGTCCTGACGCTTCAGCTGGTTTGTGCAGACGTGATTCTGAACAAGTGAACGTTAAGTAGGTAGCGTAGACGGGGCTACGCGTACCTGCGTCTCGAGCTCCATGACTTTCTGCCGCATTTCCTTCAGCTCGGCAACGGCGTCAGTTTCTCGAATTCGCAAACCCATAAGTTGGTCTTCCAGCTCCCGCAAGGTCATTACGTTGTCGTCGTTTCCTTCGCCACTGGTCACTGCTGATGCTGCGCCTGAATAAATACTAGCTTAAAAGCGTTCACGCAGAGGAACGCATACCAATAAGCGTCGCAGTCAGTTTTGCCAACCGGCCTCGAGCTGTCTGCGGAGCTGAGGACGTCGAAGGTGCGGCCGACGGCTGTCCATTCTGAGGTGAGTGCTGAGGACTACTGGTGGCAGATGGGCATTCCGCAGACACGTTGTGCAGCGACTGGCTATGTGGAACTGCGGGTTCGCTTCCGGGGATTGGCGAGCCTGCCATACGGTTTTGCACGTACCGCTAAATAACGGTAGTTTCGTGTATGCTAGACCGATAATAGCGTACCACCCAGTGCTGCTCCAGCTCGGCAATTCGCTGTCGCATATCCTTCAGAGAGAGCGACGCTTCAGCTTCGCGCATCTTCACTTGAATGAGCTCTTCCTGTATGGCAGCTACGCCACCATCCGGAGGCGCCTCGCGAAGCCGCTTATTGGCTGACTCGAGGTCCTAAACAAGCATAAGAATGTTGGCTAAACACGGCTAGTGCACACCTGTATTCTCATCTTGAGGTCACGAATGGTTCCTTCGAGATCGGCTTTCCGGCTATGCGCTTCGATTACCTCCTGTTGTAGCGAATGGATGTGTTCTAAAGCTGTAAAATTTGAGCTGCGTACTTGGAATCTCAAGTCCTACCAATCATGGAGGTGTCGTCCACTTGCGATCCGGTTTCCTTCAACTCGACACCGTTGCCACGCTTGTTCGAGAGGGTACGAATGGTTTCGTAGGCATCCTCCAAGCGACGATGCGCGTCGGAGTTGATGTCGCGAAGCACGTTGAGCTCATGAGAAATGCTGAGGCAATTGTCCGCCTGGTGAGCTAGGTCCACCTGTCCACGGATAAGGCGGTCGGCCAACGCTGAACTCTCCTGCTCCAGGTAGTCGATCCTCTGCCGAAGGAGTCGATTTTCGGTTCTTAGCCGCTAAAATTGTCCATTTCGTTTGGTTAAGTGGTCAAGAGTTGCTTAGTTTTTAAGTCTCTTCACCGCCATACGGGAAGTCGTGTACCTATTCGGACAATTTTCCCAAACGTTTACCTTCTGCGTCCACTTGAAGCGGACCGTTTTCCCTCGTCTCTTACTAACCATCATCCTTCTTAGCTAGCCCAGTAGCAGCAGACACTCTGCAACGTGACAATATACCCCTTGGAGCAAGTGAAATCGCGAGAAGAGCAAACCACGAGTTAAACCTTCGACTAGAACTATAGAAATTCGATACTTCGACACTACGTCGAAACAGTTACGTTCAACGGGACCGACCGCCGCGGCTGGCGGCAAAATGACACGGAACGGGCGCGGCTGCGGTAGTTCGTTGACGCGAAGAACTTCGCCCCAAGGCGAAGAGAATGGAGAAATGATGAAGAACGAAGGGATGCGTCAATAGCGACGATTGATGGAGCGAGAGAAGCGCGGATCGGACATACGGCGGACGTCAAAAGCGAAACCGCGAATGAACAAAAATGGTGATGCTCGCGGGGAGGTTTCGGAAGTAGTGAGTGGACCGTGAGTGGGACGCCGCTACTGCTGCTCGGAGACCTAAGGGCGTGCACCGGAGATTACCGGTTCTCCGGCGATGCACACGCCGCGCATGCACACGTCGATGACGACGGCTGGGAACACGACCGCGACCCTACTACGATCGAGAGCATTCGACGGTGTGCAGTAATTGAGTGGTGATCATTGGGGGTAAGTCGATAATTGTCAAAACACCCCGTCGTGTAAGTACAGGCCGCTAACAAAGCGATGATCCGCAATCGTTACTTGATTCCACGCGGTCCGAGTGCGACTGCAAAACAAATTGCGGATGCAGAAACGAAAGTATTCTGCTGTTGCTAAAGCATCGCCGGGGCGGCATAGTGTGTCATCGCAAGGGCCAGGGCCGTGATTGTATCGTCAAACATGAGAGGCATAAATGTGGATGCTAAGAAAGGACACGTCAACCGTTTGGCTCAAAACAGGCTCGGCCCAGCGCAGCAGCCAACAACTGCGGCAACGGGAGAACGCTTCGCAGCGGGCGAGGCCATTCCGTTATCACCGAAACGCGGGCGGAACTCGTTCAACGACGACGCTTCGCCTTCCGCTCCTCCCAAACGTACGCATCAATTTTGAACTTCTCTGACCTTAATTGCCCCGGCGGCAAAAACAGAAAACTTCGTGCGGAAAATGTGTAATCGTACGGCATAACAAAACATTCGGACACGCCCTTGACGGTCGCCTGCAGCTGCACGTTTTCACACAATGAGCGAACGAACGAACAACATCTGCAACCTTTTAGCTAACTGACGCAATTTGGCCTAAAGCCCCATTATAACGGACGACTATCGCCTTCACGACCAGCAATTTCTAACGTCAGCGGAGATTTTACTCTCACGCAAAAAGCCCTGTGTGTTGGTGACGAAGATATTTAGCGCCTACCGAATCGTCAGCCGCTAATGAAAAGCTCGGAAGCGCATAAAAATCGTTTATGATCTCGCCGGCGCCATCAACGATCGCATGTGTTACCTACGTCTCAGCGAGTCAAGAGCCACTTGAGAACACCCGCTTTTGCCCAACGGGATCCAATACAAAACAATAGACAGGGCAAGAGAAGAATACCACACATGAATAGAAGACTGACTGAAAAACGGGCCTCACTGGCGAATGCTGAACGCCTGGCAGCATGCAAGAGTGAAAAGACTGCCAAAACTTTTGACTAAAATGAAGAAGGGAAGCTAGCTGGGCGGCTGATTGACGGACCTGTTAGCGTGTGCTTAGCTGTCAAACGAAATGTCGCCGCTGTCTTCCGGCCTGACCAAAGCTCGTGACAATTCGACAAGGTGACAGCAACCTTAGAGCAGCCGGTACGCGCGCGACGGAAACGCCGCTATCCGAGACGATTAATCACGCTAGATGACGTCTAAGATGATTAATCGGCGCTATCAGCGGTCGCTACGTGGGCGCCGTCTTTCGATGGCGGTGGCTAGCGATGAATGTGCCCAATGCGGACCACCGAAAAGGGGTAAATGGCCTTCAGTCTCCTTTTTTGGACGAGACAAAGCGATGTCCGCTTTGGCGACATAGAATGAGTCAGACAGAAATGGCCGGACAGGAAGGTTAGGTACAACGGAAGGCCTCAGTAACCAGCTGTTGGCGACAGTCCGGGTAACCCTTAGTTCGCCTAAGAGTGGCGCAAATAACGGATGGAAGGGTATCAAATTGCCGCCTGCTCCCGAGATGCAGAACTCAGAGAAGAGCCTGTTAGTACACCGCTTCAAGGCGTTCCCTAGCATGCATTGCAGGCAAGCGTACAATGAAGGATCCGACAGCGGACCCGCTAATTCGATTAGAGGTCGGAATTTACAGGGATAAAACAGCGGGTTAAATGCCTGTGTAATTGACGACCTAGCGAGCTCGATGAACAGGGTCATTTGGGAAGAGTGCGACCCAGGATAAGCCCCGGCATTTCGTGACCGGCCCACGGTGCCGAATAGCAATTATGGAACGTCTAACCACCTTAATCGAGGCGTAAGAAGTGGCGGCACGGCATCCCTTGAGATCCGAGGTACGTTATGTGGAGGCTCGTCGAAAACAAAAGGAATTCTTAAGGGCCGATGGCGGTGCGGACTGCATAATTTTATCCCCCGTTTTATTCCTCTGAGATGCGGGGACAATATAACCTACCCGCAACTCGATGGCCTCCTCCTGCTCTTTCGTTCGCTTCGCCAGATATTCTTTCTCCAATCTGAAAGGGACAGATATAAAACAAGTTTTGTTTTTATTGCGATTGTTACCTCTTCATCTTCTTAGAGTTGAGCGAGACCTGGTTTGCGACGGTAAAGAGAAGCTCGTGGTCGTTTTCAAAGCGTTCGCGGATGTCTCTTTGGAAGTACTAAAACTCGAGTTTCCGTAGGGAGACCAGTGAACATAAGGCCCATGTATACAAGGCATTGCAAACATGTAAGACTCTACGAACCTTAAGCATTCCCTCCATGTCGAGTGTGAGGAGGTCTACGCGAGATTGTTGCAGGATGGCCAGCGCCACGCGGAAGACAGCGTCCATGCCCTGAATTCGTGCATAATCAGGGGACGCGAGGAAGAAACACGACACATACGTCGACGAGGAACAGATCCATAATGCGATTTGCCAGGTCGAGCGGCAGGGTCGTAGTGAAGAGCGTTAGGAACCAGCTACTCGCGTACATGCTCGTGTCAAAGCCCATGTTGTTGAAGTGCATGTACAGGTCGGGCATTTGCTCCTACAATCTCATCATTGGTGGCAAGACTGCAATATTCTTGCTTACCTGAACAACACATTCGAGCTGGAACATACACAGCCCGAGCTCGGTCATCGTAGGCTTGTAGAGCTCTCGAAGCCGATAGTGCTCCATGAGCCGGAGAAACACGGCGAATGCCTCCTCTTCCGGCATTTGCAGCAGCAGCTGTCCGGCGATAAAAGCGGAGCCTTGGCAGTAGCCGACCTCACGATCGTGCACGCTGTACGCCCTGATGACGTTGAACAGCGATGACTGTCCCCGACCACCGTCTTTGAAGAACTCCAACTCCGGGTAGGTGCGTGGAATGTCGCGAAGAATGACCTAAACTGTCGAATAGGCAAGTTCATATGAAGCGAATAGACCTTCTCGTACGGTGATGTCGTGCGGAGGTATTCTGCATAGAGGTCGTGGACAGCCGACGTGTTCGCGCAGGACATCAGCTGCCACGCAATTGTGCGGAAGTGCTGCGGTACGCCTTGCCGAACGAGACCCTAGAGTGGTTGTTTAAGAAATAGTACGGGATCCATGACATGCAGGAATATTTCAGTCAGGTTTCGCTGTAGTACCTTGACGTAGTTTGGCCGTTTCTTCATTTCGACTTCCCACGACTTGATCAGGTTGCCCCACACCGTCCACAAATCGAGATTTTCCTGAACGCGTTGCGTAAACCAGAAAAGGCACGCTGATGCTGCAAACCTCATCATCTGGCTGGCAACTACCGTGCCGACTATCGTTGACTCCATACGACCGTGCTGGTGAGCCACCGCCGGCATTGGACTCGGAAGATCCTTCTGACCGCTTGCTGGTTACACTTCTTGCATCTGCCTCGTTCATTCTAAAAGTGAGATATCGACCTTGTCTTGTCGTGAAAGCTTACTTGTTAAGTTCTTCCATCTTGGATAGGATGGTTGTGATTTCCGTCGGAGCCGAGTCGTTGTCGTTCTGCTCCGAGTCGGACGGCGGGTAGGTCTCACAGTCAGTGTCACCGCCTGAAATTCGTGGATACGGCGGTTTCATAACACGTAGTTTAGCGCTTTATAAACAAATGCGTTGTGAATCACGGGCACAAGACAATTATCTCTGCGGCGTGGTTGGAGTGGCCCGTCTATGACCACTTGTTTGACCTGCATGTCGGTGATAATCCGCACGGCCACTGCTTTCGCAGAGAGCAGAGGACGTGAGGGCCGCCGCGAAAAGTGGGCAACGAGTTGGCCAATATGCTTAAGCAAGTGCCGCGTCGCATGCCAACAGGTTGCGCCGGGGAATATTTTGAGACGTGCTCAAGGTGCGCCGCCGAACTTGCTTTTTATAAGCGATCCATCTTTTTCTGCCGAGGTGGGAATTACTTGGCAATAAATCCCTGGCAGCACAGGTGTCAAAAGCAAAAGACCTGCACACAGTCGAACAAAAAAGCGAAAATCGCGGACTGACCCGATTAGAAACTTCTTGCCACGAATTTCAAACTACCTTCCGGATATAACATCATGAGAAAAGACTAACAAATACCAGCGTCAGGTATACGGCCTCACAGCGGGTGGCCGCAGAGGCCATCGGTGCTTCCGTTCACTTTGTAAAGGGGACGGAGGGATCGATAAACTGTCCGACTGCCTTTGTATCAGCTGTCGCTTGTACACTTCTCCTTCCTCCGCGAAATCGATTGTCGCCCTCATTCAGCGCAGTCACTCGTCACTGGAACAGTTGTGGGAACAAAAACACTTGCGCTCCCTCCGGGGACGGAAAGTTTACGAAGGAAAACAGGCCACTTGTTTCCACAGCAATTACGCGTCCCGTAACCTGTCGGGAAGGTAACTTGGGTACGTTCTCCCCAGCGGCCCACTCAAATGCGACATAGCAGCTCAGAGACGCAAATCGTCATCCGTGCGGTACAAATCCGACGGGTTACCTCGAATACGAGGGTCATTAATTTTGCTTGTACTAAATATGAAACACACGGCTCGTTCCAAACAGACTATCCGAGAGGACGCACACATACAGGATGTCAATGCAGCTAGCGTTTGCAGGGACAAGCACAACTTGTCAGTGCCGGGTAAGCCCAATTACTACGTAAGTATCACAGCATTTTCACGGAAACTCACCAAAGTCCGATGGTCTGTGTGGAGAGTCCAGCGGGGTGCCGTTGCTCACGATCGAATTGTTGTTGACAAGCTCCTTTATACCGCTGACCCGCCGCACAGGTGGTTCCAGGACCTCCATCCAGCGTGACGATTATGCGTAGCGGACCCGTCAACAGCGCCTTAAGCGCTAAAGACGAGACTATCCACAAGTGTGACTAGGCGACTCCACCCAGTAGTCCTGAACCGTGCAAATGTAGTCGGCTATCTGTGTATGCGCGAAACTACACACGACACGGACACACGGCGGTAGCATAGGTGCTTGCTAAAAGGTTGGCGAAAAAACAATTTAAGCTAGCAAAGTGGGCACTCGTCGCATAAACGGAAACAAGAGTTAGCTGTTGCCGGGGTTTAAGGCATTTTACAAGACTGCAAATACGCCTAAGATGGCTTCCAAAGCGCACTGCCGAGCGGTTGTTTGCATAGCATTAGTGACCAGTGGAGCAATGACGAATTATCTCATATGGGATACCGATGCATCCCCATCAACCGGTTGTTGCTTCCCGTTCTGCCCGAGGCTAACCGCGTGCGGAACGTGATTGTTCAAATAGCGGCTAACCATAAATTACCCAATCTCAGTGTCCAGATCGGGCTACACAGGGAAACGGTCATTACATAGCCACAAAGGAGCAGCGTAAGACGTTTGTCGAGAAACCGCCGCGTTTCGCTGAAAACACTCACACGGAACCCAGGTATGAACGCAACGGGGAAAAAGGACTACCTGAAGAGCGCGATAATATCACGAATCCCGCAAATGTCGGAACGGCGGGTGGGGCGCACTCCCCGAGACGGCGGCAAGTGCGGGTCAGAAGGACGCTGAGTGAAAAACCGATCGAATCTCCAAGAGCTGACCTTAATTCTGTTTCCGTTGCCTCCTTAACGGGACGCGGCGACGGAAGTCACCGTCCATTTGCGTCAGCATATGCAACATGGAATAGGGCTGTCATATGGGTACGGAAGCATCCGTGACGTTATTTATTAAGCGGCGCGGCTATACTTACAAGATAGAGCGTGAGAAATTCGGGACTTGGACGAAGCGTACGCTGACGCGGCCTGATGTTGTGGGACCTCGATCAGCGTCAATCTGAGGTGAACTATCATGAGCCAGGAAATGGACCTCGGGCTAACGTAACCGACGCGACCTCAGCGACAAAACCTGCTTCCGAGCATCACCTGGAAATGCGTGGAATCGGAATTAAGTACCCTTCAGAGGGGCGCAATCGCCTCGAATCGTCCACGCCGGCTACCCGCGGCGTCTGCGCTAGAGCACCGGCTATGCTCGCTTTTCCAGTTTCCAGCGCGGAGGACAGGACGTCGCAGATCTGGAGACCAATTGGCAAAAGTGAGACGAATTATCTCTCCATGCGCCGAGTGCGGCGGCAAAGGCCACCGCCACTATCTGATCACCGCGAGCGCAGTGATCGTTCCTCATCAATTGTGTTTTCGGTACTACCCGCGATGGGATACGGGTCACTTGACGCAAGCAAGCCTTCTTAAAACGACAGCATTCGCGGCATCGGTGCTGCGCGTAAAAAAACTGAGAGGAGGAAGAGAGGCGCGAGGAGAAATTAAGCTGGAAAAGGAACGCCACTCGGAAATGATGAGGGCCAGTGACTGAGCGAATGGCTAAGTGCGGACAAACAATGGAACGCATCCGGTGGACGATGGCCGCTGCTGGGGTATATTTGCCTCTGCGTTGGTTAGCTGACACCCGTCTTACTCGCTAGCGCGTCACCCATAGGCGCGTCGCCGCTATTTGCGACACCGCAATGTTGTCTTACCCATGGCGAGCATCACGTCCACTAAGCTAAGATTTAGCCGTCGTAGCGGTACACACCGGACGAGAACTGGCGCGCCAGCCGGTACCAAAATTAGATCGAGTGGGATCCAATCTTTCCGTGGGACGACAAAGGTCACTAGCGCGGTGGGTTTGATTCGGCGAACGCGGAAATGCAAAAAACAATCGACCGCCGATGAGACAAACTCAAGTGTTAACCGAATTTCGCGTCACGGAATGCAAAGCGCTCGGTTTCGCACGAAATGAGACAAAGCGCCGCAGCGGGCCATAAATTGTCAACCGTTTTCCGGCTGCCGAGTCGGAAAGCCATCTAGCCGCCAGGGACGGAACACGCATCCATGCACCGGGGTGACAAAATGGGGTAATTCGTGACATAACCAGCGGGACAAGCATAACTTACAAAGAGGATCCCCAGTGCATCAAGGGGTACTAGTCGAGCGTACTGGGTCGCGAAATTACACCTATCGTGCGGGGTCTCTTTCTAGACCTAAGACCTAAGACAAACCCGTGTAGTCACTAAACGCGATTATGGCGAGGGAGTCAAAACCAGTCCTTTAAAGCAAGTAAGAACCATGTGACAAACCCCTTAAAACACGTAAAATGCGTAAAGTTTCCTGAATGGTAAATTTCTCCCATACTCTACTGGTACCGATCGAGGTATGTTGTTTGAGAGTACCACGAACGTGCTATACAGTCCCGGTAAAGAATTTTATAATTCAAAACGTAAAAGGTTCGCAACGCATAAGCAATCACGGTCCTAACAGGATTAGAAGGAACGCATCAGCGAAGCGAAATAAACAAACTCGTCTGACGGCAATGCAGGCCCAAGAAGCAAACAAGGATAAACAGAATCGATGCAATAGAAAATCAAATCTGACAGAGAGGCGCTCGTTTTTTACATGGATCAATCCCCCTCGAAAGTTGACCTTTCCTGCAAAAAAGGACTGCGAGCTTAATATAGCGCTAGTCATAACGCATCGGTGACAGCAGTGGGCCAACAGCGCGACGATGACACATTCCACCGTGAGAAGAACCGCTGAAACACCCCGATGAGGACCGCACGAAGTTTATACAGCTGTCTCTTGTAAAAACTGTCCGTTGCGCGCTGCTTCTAGACGAAATCGTAATAAGACTACGTGCCTGCATACTGCGAGTCATGCAGACTGAAACTTCATGGCGTATCTGTTAAGACAGAGAATTAACCGAAGGTACCAAGACGGCCGGCTGAGCCCGCGAAGGCGTCATTATGCTTGCATACTGCTGGTCACTGCAAACTGTGAGCTGGCTTCTTGCCAGAGCTGTTAAGACAGAGAGTTAACCGAAGTTGCCAAATGGCCGGTTGAGTCCACGAAGGAATCATATCGTAGGTAGAGAAGCGTTCAAAAATATCATGAGAAAAAGGTCCCAACCATAGCGTAGTCGTCTACGCGAGGGAAAGCTCGCATGGTGGAGAATCGTTGAATCGGAGCGCGAGTCAAACGAAGATTTTTGTTTGTAGAAGGCAAACTGCCGGAGGAGCGAGTCGCGGGCTCGAGATGAATGGACACCGCTGAACCGCTGGACACTTCAGTGGGAGGAGTTTCGCGTTGAAAGGACATGAGAAGTTTGCGGTCAAACTTCCCCTCGGAAATACCCTGTTCAAAACGCTGCAATTTATGCTTCGTATTATTATACTGAAAGTCATGTTTGCCATTGTAGTTCGTAAGCTGTTTAGTTTAAATTACGCTGTCTTTCGCTAAGCGACAGTATACATGGTTGAGGTTTGAGAGTCTCTCAATCATCTCCTTTGAAGGGTTACAAAAACTGCTCGAACTACTGGAACAAGTGGCCCCGCACGAGATCCCCATAACAATGAGTGGCGCTATCACCCGCGAAGAGAGCGACCACCGGGAAGCAATCATTAATGGCGGTGGAGACAATGGAAACCCGTTGATGCAGAACCGGTTTGCTTGGTCGCGACATCGCTGGGAACACGTCAAGTGTCAGCTTAGCTCCCCGATTTGCTGCACCAACAATGCTAATGATACTCGGCCCCGAAGCTAGGAACGTCTCCCTCATCACTGTGTGGATGCGGACAACTCCACGAAGTGTGAGGTGCAAAGGTTGAAGTACCGGAATCTTTCACACTATCACAAGCTGGGCAGTACGTATCTTCATTCGTAGACAAGATGCAGAGACATAAAGAATTTTTGCAGAGTATTTTGTACTCCGAGAGCCATTTCTGTCTGAAATTGAAAAATAACACGACGTTATTCCGTGGCGGAAGCGGCCGCGAACAGCGCTCGAAACAATGCATGAATTTTAACGAAGCGTTACGAAATCGGACGGTAGCCAGGACTCGGGAGTGTCGCCGCTACGATTATCGACAACCCACGCGATAACCTTGACGCATGCCGCGCCACCGCCGGTTGTCCTTGGATAGGTGAGGAAGGACGTGCCGAAATCCCTGCCCGTTGCTAGGGACGCGTTCCTGGGATGAACGCAACGGAGCATTCCTTCGCTACCGAAACATTCTGTCAAATACCGGTGCACAAGTGTTTTCGGATAGTGTCATAGTGACGACAGTGAGTGCCAGAAAATGAAACGAAACCATAAAAAGATTGAAGGTCTTTGTTAAGATGGTTTCCGCAGCGGTAGAAACCAAACTTTTGCTTGTTCCTGAGAGAGGCAAGATGACCAGTGCATCAAAAGCTCGAGGTACTGTGCATAATTTCAGATATAATCACTCCAGATGCGGGTAGACCCACATCCCGAAGGTAACTGCAGACGTTGGTCGTCCAACATCAAGGCGACATTAATAGAGTGCAATGTCCAACTTGCGCAAATACATGGCCTCTGAGTGTGTGTTTCACGTTGGCCAAATAGAGCCCTAGTTTTCCACATGGCAATTTCGCGGATGTCGCTGTTTGAAAGAAAGCACTTGTAGCGGGATTTCAGAGATCGTGTATATTTTTGTTCGGATCCACTTTTCGCATTAAGCAGTGGACTAGCTGATTGGCTATGCCGTAATAATTTTAATGGGTTCCCGGGTATTGGCAAAGTGTCCTCAATGGCAACCGATTCAAACAACTACTCAAGCTAAGAAGTCTCGGTTTCGTTAAGGAATTGTTGGAAATTTCAGAAAACCGACTTCTCTGAAGAAAGATGGCAGACAGTTCTTTGTTCGAAGCAAGCAAGATGGACGTAACCACGTACCAACCGGACAACATAGCCGAACTGTACTGGCTGGTGGAGGAGTGCGACCAGCGCTGCCTTCATGAATACTCGAAATGGTAGAACGTTTCTCTTCACCGTTAAACTGGAAATCGTTTTAGGACGAACGAAGTTCTGTGCCACATTCCCGAAATCGTCCTTGAGGACTATGAACAGTCGGACTCCTACGTTGCCGCCGAGCCAGACAGAAAGCTGAAGATTTCACAGCGCAACGTCATAAATTTCGCCAAGTCTCTGATCAACAGCAAGGAATACCGGCGAGCCAAGTTCTACATGGAAAAAATCAAGCGGACCTCACCGCTGGAACACTTCCTCTACTACTTCTCGTGGTACCTGGTAATCCAACATGATCTCAGTACACTACTACGACATAACGTTTACAGATATCCCTTCGAGACCGGCATGAGAACGAGGCAGAGGAGGAGGAGAGACAAGTGGAGTTTGCGGACGCCGTCTTGGCAGAACTCAGGCGAGACATCGAACGCTTCAAGCGGGAGTCACCCGAGTCGTTCGACTGCTTTCTCAACTACCTGTACAACTATATTTTTTCGAACCAGTAGCAGGACCTTCTCTTTGCAGGCTTGGACTTATCCGCCGAGACAATTGTGGCAAAGAGGATGCAATCAAGGCTCTGAAGGAGGCGATCGCGCAAGACCATCGCTGCTGGCCTGCGTGGGACCTTCTGGCTTCGTTGGCCAACGACTATCTTTGCGTATGCGGTCGGTCACTGCTGCACGCTTCCTTCTGGTGGTTTAGGAGGAAATGGAACAAATGCACGAAGATCGATGGGAGTGCAATCTCTTCATCGCCGAGTCGGTCATGCGGCGCAAGGAGGACTTCAAGTTCACTGCTGAAGCATACACGTCCGTCGTACCCATGATTGGGCCTTCGCCGTATCTGGTCGCTCAAATTGCGGTTGCATGGCACGAAGCACAAGGTGCGTACGCTGCCATTAGACATTGCAATAAGCTGCTCGTTTAGACAACGATACTGCGGTGACGCTATTCGAGCGCCTCCGGACAACGGACCCATACCGCATAGAGCAAATGAACATCTACTCCGACATCTTGTTCCTTCGCGTAGGCGACACAGAGGTCTCCTTATTCTCTCACTCGTTTAGCGTCAATTCACTGAGCTGGCCATGCTGGCGAAGGCCTGTTTCGAGAGTCATCGGTATCGGTGGGAGACCTGCTGCATTGTCGGTAAGCGCTGCTGACCTGCGACTCTCTAGCAGAACGCGTAGTTTAGCCAACTACTACAGCGTTCGCCATAACCACACGCAGGCGCAGGAGTTCCTTAAGCGCGGAACTCGCCTGAACCCGTACGAGCCCTCCACTTGGGTGCTTCTCGGCAACGAGTACTTGGAGTCGAAGAACCACCGAGGGGCCGTAAGCGCGTTCCGCAAAGCCGTTGGTTGTAGCTCCTCATGAAGACCTTTTCTCATAATTTTATTTAGTTGTTGACCCGAGGGCGTTTCGAGCCTGGTACGGCCTTGGACAGCTCTACGAGGTCCTTCAGCAGCCGACGTATGCTCTGTACCACTACCAGAAGGCGCATAAAGTGATGTACGTCCCGCTCTTGGACAATTTGTCTCCGTTTAACGGATACCGCAGGCTGATGGTTTGTTTAGGCCACGGGACTCCCGCGTTCTAATTGCGTTGGGCGTCATCTACGAGAAACTCAGGGAGTCGTCAAATTCAGAAAAGTGCTACATGAAGGCGATCCATGTTGGGGACATCGAAGGAGGAGGATTGATACGCTTAGGAAGGTATGTGTCTGAGTTTAGGTTGCTGCACAAAGCTCGCACAGATTTGTACGCGTAGCATAAACTATGTCGTTCAGGCTCTACGAGAGGCAGAACAAGGTTGCCGATGCGGTTGAAGCCTACGTCGAATTCCTGAATAGATACGCAAATGACATGGTATGTGAGCCAAATAGTGAGCTAAACATGTGTGCTTAGTTTGGCGACCCTGATGCGGGAGCGGCGTCCTGCCTGTACGTGGCGAAGTACTATCTCTCGATTGGCGGCATCGAGTTGGGGGAGGAGTACGCTAACCGCTGCATAGAGTTCGACAAGGTATACTACCGCCCTTCTTTGTTCATATAGCGATTTATCGCTTTAGACAAAGGAGGAAGCGTCGCATATCTTGCGCGAGACGAAGACGATGCGCAGGGAGCAGCACGAGAGGGAGACTACGGTGCCAAGTGGCTTCGCTGCAGGCCTGCAGTCCACCGATGGCAACGTGAATCATTCTACGCCCACATTCTCTGCGGCGGCAGGCGCACATGCTTCGCAGACGCTCAACCGCGTTTTCGCTCAAGATGGACTCTCGCCGTTCGCTCCCACCGTGTACACTCCGGAAAATCTGTGCCGTCCTAACTCTTTCGTGGCAACGTAAGTCAGCCTTGTCATTGCTTGAAGCGCGGAAGTCCACATAATTAGCATCTGATCTACATAGCTGAACTTAGGCCCAGACCCACGCCCGCGCCGACTCCGCGTCGTCCCAACCACGACGAATCACGTAACGAGGAACAAGTACCGAATGGCGAGGAGGACATGGTGACCTCCGAAGACGACGACATCGACGTTTCATTTTGACTTCACGTTAAATTTCCTTTGTTTTCTCTGTTGGGCAGAAGATCTCGTTGACTCGATGGACTGGATAAACGCATTGTTATGCTATCGTGTAGAAGGTGGCAAATCAGTTACTAGCGTGTCGATTCAAGACATCCTCCGTACCGACGCAGCAGGAACCCCGAACATCGTACTACGGACGTCTTTGATCACCATCTTTCCTAGATGGAACACGTGGAACTATACGTTACCTACTTCGGTCCGCGCACGGGACTTCATTGATTTATGCAGGCGGACTTTTGTGTCGCTTTACTTCAAGCTGACTGCCGGTGCTGACATTGCAGGTGGTTTATTACGATCTAATCATAGGTTGCCATAGCGCAGTCACGTCCAATTATTATCGCTGTAAAAAAAGTAAAGTATAAACGCTTTTCCACAAATTTGTCCAGTTCTTAGTTTGTTATAGGAAGGCGGTAAAGATGTGCACGGGCAGAGTTGAGTTGTTGCACAGTTGTAGAATTGGATTGCAGGACTTTTTACAACAGATAGGAAGGAGGAGACATTCTTCCTATGAGCGGCATGTTAGTCGGTGACATTGCTTCCGAATCTACATGGAAAGCGATAATGTGGCCTAATCAAAGGTCCGAACCTGCTTCACCATGTTCCGCTTCAATAGTCGCTTGATACCGACGTTTTAAAACAAGAATGCAACGAATTTTCCGACCCCCACTTCGTGAGGGCCTCCTTTACTATGCCAGTATGAACTGCTCGAGTCAGATAACAACTTTCGAACCTTCAGCTGGTTTCGAACTACGCTCTGTTCCGCGTTGCGTCAGGTCCTGGCCGCTTTGCTCTGAGGTGGACAAATATGCTTTGTCTTGTTTATTGTTAGGGCCACTACGGCGCAGGCCTCCGTGCCAAACTGGGCGGGGCCGCCGAGAGAAGCCCAATTGAGCAGGGCAGGTTGAAGGAAGAACTGGCGCGATCTACTGGGATCTGTTCGACCCATTTTTTTGCCCTATTCGGCTCAATACTGGAGGCACCTGCTGGATCACAAGTTCTACGGTCATGTAGCGGTGAAGGCATTCCGATGCGCCCTTTATCGTCCATCTACTTACGCTTCATCTGCGAAACGCCGAATTTCGCATTCAAGACGATTTCGTGGATTCTCGCATATGCTCTTGCTTCATCGGTCACAGACGCGCAGTCCGCGAGCCGCATGGAAGCTCACTGGGCCGCTACACCGATCTTCAGCCCGTGCACCTTTCCGGTGCCAAGCAGCGCGACGCGACTAGACGAGGTGCGCCGTTTTTCGCTTCCTTAGTTTTCTTTGTCCCCCGGGCAAAGGAATTGAGGGGAAACAAGCGCCAGGTATCCTTTGGAAACGGCAGCATTTGGCGAAAACATTTACCTTTGCCGACTTGTAATCTCGTTAGGTTCACAGTTCCGAGGCACTTCATCGCAATCTTTCGGCGGGGCAAACAGGCAATCTGAGTAAGAACCTTTTAACACAACCCTGCCATGAGCCGGGCAAGCCTTCTCCGGTTGCACTTCCGCTGTCCTTGGATGGCTATGGGCTAGAACGCTTAGTCGTGGAGACGTAGTTTGAGGTTTTGCATTCATCTGTGGGTGCGGCAGTTTGAAAGTCGATTCGCTGCTTATGCACGAGCTGGGATATAATTTATTCACCGCTTACTTATGGGAATAGCATTCCTTCACTGCCCTAGAGGTCAAAGCCAATGTGCATTCAGACGGAAAGAGTTGAATGTTTCAAGTCTGCAGCATTGAGCAACTTCGAATAATCCTGACAGCTTCACATTCGAAATGAAAACGTTTAGTACCGCCGGGTGTGCCACGTGAACCGGCATTTACCCTTCATCTGCGACCTCCACGAGGCACTCGGCAATAATGGCTTTTATTACGTGGCCAAAAGCTACGCAAAGCATAAATCAGTGCTCACCGAAAACGGAACCATTCTCGTCGGCGTTGTCATCGGTCAGTTTCCGGCTGGTGCGACCCTGAGACCACCATTCGCAGCTTGTATTTGTGTATACGTATTTCAGCATGCAATGTTAAGAGTTTAGCCAGGCAGTTAGCCACGCCGGTCACGTCCCAGTTTGTGACGCCGGAGAACTCCGAGTTCGGATGCCTTTTCCGTTCTGCTTGCCAAATAATGACGCCTGATACTGTAGAGAAGTTCGTCACCAACACGCGCACGTTCACTAAGGTAGTTTCTAAGACCAATTATAGGCTCATGTCAGATTTCTGCGTCTGTCTGTGGGTGTAAGAACAAGGTCCGAGACGCTTCCTGGTGAATTGGATACGAGAAAATTGGCCTACGACTAGGCAATTTTGGCTAGTTCCGCATCCCTGCAACCGGGCATTTTGAGGAGAACGTGTCATTTGGAGGCATGCACTACCTGGGGACGGCTCATCCAGGATCGGGCATGCGCTGATGAGCAAGGAGGATGTTAAAAGAACAAACGATATCGAACATGCACAGGAAGTTCAGGTCTACACCGCTGCCCTGTTCTCTCGGTGGTTCACACGCACAGATACATGCATACGTCCACGGGTACTCGCTCTAATCGTCCTCGACGGTATCGTTTCTGATCCTCGCAAACTATCCTCCGTGAACCTTTTCACAGGTCAGTCGCTGGTGACGTGGTGCAGTTAACCATAGTGTGCTAGCCATTGCGCATGTTGTACCGAGCTGGCAGAACGGAAAAATATGTAAACTGCATTAAAGTCGGAGGTGGCGGACATGTTCAGCCCGAAGCGGGCACGTAAACGAATTTATTATTCCGGATGTCATGGGAGTCCACAAGCAGACCACGGGCCGCTTAAAACCACTTCTTAGCCGAAATACAGGAAGGCAAATACTGAGGTGTTGGGGGCAGTTAGGTAGTTGGAGTGTATACGGTTGAGTACTTAAAGCTTTTACAGCTCGAACGATTATGCGCATGGTTCTTGCCCATTGTTTCTGGCCACCGACAAAAAGTGGCAGAGGGGGAATAATTGAGGTCAAGCACACGTGGGCGATAGTGCCGTTTTTAGAAAGGGCCGGTACAGAACGACTACTACGGATAAACATATCGGTTTTTCAGACGACCACCTGTTGAACCCATTCATCACTAACATTGCGCTGGAATCCACAAATTCGATCTTTCAAGGCGTCCCACTGCCGGAGGTCCTAGCTGATCTACTGGACCAGCTGGGCTATGCTTTCCGTGACTACCATGCCACGAAGGGGCGACCGCGTAGGCATCCGATACCGCTATGGGCGTGGATAGTGTCCGGCGTCAGTGTCTCTCTCGTTGTGGTTGCTCTGCTCGTCGAATGGTACATCGTACGTCGCAAGCTGGCCAGCAAGCGGTCCATACCCGGGTTGCCAACTGACGCCGTACGTAGTAAAACTCACATGATGTTCTAGTGGTGTAGCGGAGACATTCTTGTAAATAAAGAGTCCGTTCACCTTGATACAACTGCTCTAATGCATCACGTTCCTCATTTGGTTAGAACAAGGCGTTTGCGAGCAGTAAGCATCGTGTGCAGTTACTCGTCGGCAGTTAGCTAGCGGTCGCAATTGACCTGCGACTTATCGTACCATCAAATAAGCACTTTTATCGGACTAGGCAAATTCACTATATTGAGGGCTATAAAAGAAAGGTCTTTGACTAAGTGGATATCCATCGTCGCAGCCCGCTCGTCGGTCAGCTAACCTCTTCTCCTCACCCAGCTCGCTCAACGCTCAACATGGCTCAGTCCGTCCCTCCGGAGAACATCACGACCCAGCCCGGCACCAAGATCGTCTTTAATGCGCCCTACGACGACAAGCACACGTATCACATCAAGGTACGTTCCTTTAACATGCCGTACGGGAACAAGCCTCACCTAACCAGGCGGAACTTAGATCATCAACGATGGCGGTCGTCGCATCGGATGGGCCATCAAGACCACCAACATGAAGCGCCTTGGCGTGGACCCTGCGTGCGGCGTGCTCGACCCGAAGGAAGCCGTCCTCATGGCGGTCTCCTGCGACTCGTTCAACTTCGGCGCGGAGGACACCAACAACGACCGCATCACCATCGAGTGGACGAACACGCCGGACGGTGCCGCCAAGCAGTTCCGCCGCGAGTGGTTCCAGGGCGACGGCATGGTCCGCCGCAAGAACCTCCCCCATCGAATACAACCCCTAAATCCATGCCCCCGCATCTCATTACTTCCTCATTTGTCTAGAGCCTTACAACCATTCCTCAATAAATAAGTTACAGACGACCTATAATCTTGTGAGCCCTGACATGCTAACACTGTCAGTTTTCGTAATATCCAAAAGAGTGTTGGTTCTCGTTGGCACGAACTCACGTTTTTCCTTCGAACGTTCCAAACGTACGGAAGTGAGCCAGTTTAGCTAGGTCAACCTGCTTAACCTAGGATTTAATTAGAGCAACAATAGCTTGGCGTTCGCATTTAGACGACGTTTTTCGGGTGAGTGTCATCACTGTTGTTGCATTCTCCATTGTTTATTTCCACTTTGTAGGACTTAGCCGCAACGTTTCCCTTGACCTCACTATTTCCCTTGTTGATAACCACAAGGAAACACAATGCCAAGTGGTTACTTTTTTCTGCACACAGCGGAGCACTGTTTCACACTGAGCCCGGATAATTAACCTGCAATAACCGCACTAAAAATCTTAAATTTAGCTCGCATTACGGGCAATGGACGCCTACCCGTCCACGCCGTCCGACAGCCTATCAACGCTCTGCGAGAGGCTTCGTTCCGAACGCCTCCTCGTGAACAGCGAGCAGGAAACGCTGCAACAACTGAACTCCACCGTTGATGCTCAGCTCGCCGAACTCAACCAACTAACATGGGTGTCCCAGCAAGAGAAGCTCGTGCTCCGACGACTCGTCAACTCCGACCCTTCCGTTCGGCCCGAGAACTGTTGTCAGCTGGTGGCAGCGATTAACGCCGCCAGGTTCAAGGAGGGCTACCGAGGCGTCGGCCACCATGCAGCGTCGATAAGCCAGGTGTTCAGGCTTCTGCTGAGTTCCCCGAGAGCAGTGGCAGAATTCCTCAGTGCAGCGGACCAGCTTCCACAGCAGGTAAAAACGCATGTACCGTGCTAGCATTTTGCCTTGTCTGTTAGCCATCTAAGGCCTTCAGTTTCAGGATGTCCCGGATGCGCACACAACCGACGAGCTATGCCGATCCGTGTTTAACATGCTTTATGGGAGCTGGTCGGTTTTCTTTGTGACTCTCTGTATGCTCTGCTTTAGTTCTTTTCCGGGCGACGAGAGGAGTCTTCTGGACGTGCTTGCGAATCTAATAACGCTTCAGCTAGTCCCTAGCCCCGAGCCGCGAAAGCTGTTAAGGAAAGGTACGCTACTTCTGTGAATTTTCGTACACTGGAACTGGCGGATTTCAGGAAATACCGCCTTCTCTCGCGTCTACCACCTGTTTACGGAGCAGCTATTCTCTGCCAAAGTATTTCTGACAGCCGCGCTTCATGAACCCATCATGTTCCTGCTCAGTCAGGACGAGCTGTTCCTTGACACGGACCCCTCCAAGTCTCCCATCCGCTTTCCAGTCGAAGAGAGAAGACGGCGATTCGGCGTGGTTGAGAACTCCAAAGTGTACAAAGATCGGGTGGCAATTCACCGCAAAGTAATCGTGGAGAAGCTTGTCACGATCGGAAACCAATTTCTAAAAGGTGTGTGATTTTCAAATGTAGCCGAATCGACCTTACGGGCTTGCTTTTGGTATCGTTGAACTTTAGCCATACAAGCGGCTATCCCATGCTTCCCGTCGAGCATCATCTGGCTCGTGAGGCAACTGCACACGAGCCTCATCGAGCGTAAGCGAATCACCAAAGAAGAAGTGACTAAGTCGTGCACGAAACCATCTTATAGCATGTTTGCAGGCCGCACTGATATGCACGGATCTCATCTTCACATACTTCCTCTGCCCGGCCATTACCAACCCAGAGCCGTTGGGCGTCATTTCGGACACTCCCATCAGCTACATTGCGAGGTTCAATTTGATGCAAGTCGGACAAATTTTGCAAACGCTGGCACTGCTGCCCTACGAGCAACCTCCAGCGTACTTCATGAGCCTGCTGTCTCGGTTTGATCAGGTACTCCTAGCGCCGATTTCACATGCGTATCGATTCGTTCAGGAGTGCATGCCAAGGATCGTCGAAAGAATTCTCTGCTCTGATTCGGTGTCAATCGAGACCATGTTCCCTAACATTGTCGCTGGGCCAAGTGGCACGGAACTCTATGCACGAAAGGCTTGCGTGGGTTCGTTGCAGGAAGTAAACGTACTTGTAAGTAGAACGTCGCATACTCCGAGCACCGTTTCCACTTTTAGCATTCGTACCTTCGTTCGTCTGCTGTCGACCAAATGAGTGATTCTGCCATCGCGAAAGAGCTAAAGAGCACCATGCGAAGGATGCCAGAGGAGTTTACGACGACCGACAATAGCCATCAAGAAGACACAAGTTCACCGAGTGCAGGCGAATCATTACTACGGTCGCGACCGAGTTCTTCCGCTCGTCTGCGGAACTTGGCTGGACGAGTTCAGACGGCAGCCTCCAAGGGTCAGCAACGGTTTCTTCAAAACTCTCCCTCGCGGGCCAGATCCCCACATGACGACAGCATTCCAAAGCAGCGCAGCGCTGACTCAAGTGCACGGAACGGCGATGACGCAGTCAGAGAAGTACGTGTCTGCACTTCATACCCTGACGCGTGAGGTTCTTTCAGGTGTACATATTTTCGCTTATGGACGACAGTACGCCGCTTGGCCTGGAGCCGGAGGAGAAGATCATGCAGTCGTTCCGTTCGACTCGCAAGCACAGAAGTTCGGAGAACGCCACCGAGAAGAAGACGCGGTTCATGGCCACGGAGAGTGTGATTTCGGACAGAACATCCACAGAAGCAGCTAGCGACGACGAGGAAGAAGGAGCTGGCTCCGTTTCGTCCTCCTTAAATGACAACGTCGATGAGGTCGATGTCGAAGGTTGTGGACGTGTATGGCTGCATTTTGTACAAAAAGAAGGTTTCAGACGTCGAGGTGGACAATTTCAGCGACGTGGTTCCGATAAGCGCAAACGTGTCAGGCCGAGGATCGCCCAGTTTGAGCGGTGAACGTATGTCAGGGAGGGACACACCGTTCTCTGCCAATGCAGCAGACCAAAATGGTATCCACATGTGGACCTATGGCCAACTTACTCCTGGTTTTAGACACAGCTACAGTCAGCTCGACCATCGCTGGCGCAGCAAACCTTGCCACGGATGCAAAGCGCAACCTACCATCACTACCGGTAACGGTTCGAAAGCAGAATCCTGAAGGTTTGGAGGAAAAGTTCGGAAAGTTTGGTCTACCACCGACAGATCCTTCCAGATACCGTATGTGCTAAGATGTATCAAGGTTGCTTAATTCTTGATTTTAGGGGACGAAACCTACTCGCTGGTCAGCGACAGCTGGTCGACTGACGTCGTCGCTTCCGATAATGAGGGCTTAGGAGAATCCCGACAGGATGCCGCACAGCAACTCTTCGCCCAGAATGCGCCCCCAGTGCTGGCTGCAGGGCTTGCGGCTGTTTTCCCTGGCCTGGTTCCGCAACACGCGCTTGCACCGGCGGTCCAGTTACCTGCAGATCCGAACGCACCGCCTGACCCGCCGCAACTGCAGCAACGACTCGCGGTCGGCGGTGTTCAACGACATCTAAGTAAGGCACATGCTTTCGATGCATTACATTTCACATGAACACTTGCAGGAAATCCCAGTGGTGCGCCTGAAGACCGCAGTGACACATGGTCGCTCGACGCGACCGCTAGTGACTCTGAGGCGGACGCTGTGGCGAATACTGCCAACGCTGAGCAAGACCTTCTCGTGCTTGATGATCTCCCGAACGTTCCTGAAGGGCAGCCTACGTTGGGAAATCCTGGTGGCGGGTCACGGCGAACGCATACCGCTGGAGGGTACTCTGCTGCGAGCGCTGGTCCTCCTCCTATGTTGCGGCGCAAAAGCTCACAACCATCCGAGTTGGAATCTCTTCCGGAAGCAGGTTGTTCGCATATGGTGACTACTCTCGTGACTAATCTTTCAGATATTCCTGGCCCGTCTGGGATATCACTTCCTGTCACAAGCAGTGCTTTCTCGACCGTTAACGAGCTCACCTCACGTGACCGCATCCGAAGGCAATCCAGCGGCGGCAGTTCCTTCTACTCGCGCTCTGACGTTGACTCGGAGTTCTCGAAGTGAGAATGAAAGGAAACTACACGTCGACTAGTCTTTATCATTGTAGGGATAACGAAGAACCGTTGATCAACTTCTCCGCAGAAGCACTTCCGATTACTGCTAGTGGGGAGATGCCTGTTGAGCCGAACAACTTTGTGTCCGACCCCATTAGCCCGGCCAAGAAGGCCGCTACCTTCACGACGTCGTGCACTCTTCCGCTGCAGTCCGTTTCCTCCTCGACTACTTCGAGTGCCGCAGTTACGCCGAAAGGTTCGCAGACGCGCAACGGCTGTTATCCCATCCCGCGTGGTTCGTCGGACGACCTGGACGCGATACCGCCAGTTCCATCTGCTACGTGTGCACAGAGGGACACTCTAACTAAGTCAAAGTCATTTGCGCCCAACGAGACTCCTTCGCCAGAAACGACAAGGCCTTTGGCAGGCACCACCAGCAGTGGACGACGTCTGAATCTGATTCATCAGGGGCTACAGAAAGTGGGGGCTACGCTTAAGCGAAATAAAGGTTTGAACACTTCTGTTCTCGGGCTTATTCGTAAAACAAGTTTTGCAGGAGTCGTATCATTTGGCCAGTCCATGACGCATTCAGCTACCGTCGATGACCTCGCCTCTGTGGCGTTTGCCCGAAATGGTGCGACTGGCCTGCGTAACAGCGGACGCGCTAGGCTCGCAGAAAGCCACTCAGTGGGCACATCGTGGACGTCTCCGAGGAGAACGGAGAAACGTCCTCAATGACGATAAATGCCGCGGAACGTCAGAGAGTAGCGGACGACATTCTCAACAAGTATCGTGCCATGCCTTCGCCGATATCCTCGTTTCCAGCCAATTCATTCGGCGGGATACTGCTTGATTCTAGGCCTCCTGATGCCGGAAGCGCACAACCAACTGTCGTAAGTGTTTCGTTGAAAGTTCTTTACACCTGCGTGCTTCTAGAACACTGACCAGCCATACTACGATCCGGCTAATATCGTACAGTGCAAGGCGTTCGCCGATGCGAAGCGAAAGCTTAGACTGGTGCTGAGCTCGGCCGCTAACGTGCCGACGAACGGAACGGCACGCGCTACGGGCATGTCCATCGGAGGCATTATCATTGACGCTGGTGGTACAAGCAAGAACAACGCAGTGTAAGCATTCAGCGTGAATTTTTTGACACGTTTTCGTTGCTTCCAGGTCAACAAACCAGGACACACATGGACTATCAGAGTTCTTGAAGCTGCTGCTAGCCGAGTCAATCAACAGCCAGGACAAAACGCTGAGTGCTCAAATCCGCGAAGTTCAGCGATGTCTGGCGATTTTCGATGCAAAGGGGTACGATCTTTTCAACGAACCATACTTCAACGAAGTTCACTCTTTACAGCATTCGCAAGCTCTTGCGCACCTTGAAAGAGGACCATCGTCGCCGCACTTCATACGTTCTGTACCTCCAACACTCCCGCATTACACTTCTCCAGCTAAATTCGTACCTCGGGAAGCTAGGAAACCGAATAAAACGGCAAGTAGCATTACACGCACAAGTCAACGGCTTGGCCGTACAAGTCACCACTAGCGTCCCATGGGCCGTCCGCTCCGCGGACGGCCTGCCTTTTTCTTAATTTTAATTAGCTTTAACTAAATTTTTACTGTTGGTAAAAAGTTTGATTTCAACGGCATCCAAACAAGGTATTCGGACCGTTGGCTCCGCTATCATCGGCCACTGTGTGGCTGGGGTTTCAAGTTGTGAACGACCTATCCAGTAGTAGTTTGGGAACAGTTGCGAGGGTCCCGTTCCTGTCGATTTAGGCTTGCCCCGGTCCCTAGGCTCCTACTGCGCGAGCTTACCCTGTTCCTCCTTTTCTTGCTTACTTCGCTAACCTTCATCCCTACTGTCATTGATTACCCTGGCCCATCCTGCCCTTGCTAAGCCTACCTTACCCTTTCCATTCAGCTTATGATAAGTTTAGCTTGCCCCAGTCCATCCTGCAGCTGTTGAGTTTTTTTTAAAATTTACTCTGGCCCTCCTGATACTGCAGAGTCTTAGCCTACACTTATACTCCCTGCTCCTGCTGACGTTAGCTTATCCTGGACCCTTCAGCTCTTGCTGAACTTGGACCCTGTTAGCTTAGCATACCTAATCTGCAGGGACCAGACTAAGTTTAGCTTACCCTGGTCCCTCCTGCTACTTTAGTGTTTAGATGCCTTGGTCCCTTCAGTTCATGCTAATTTTAGCCTAAACTGGTGCCTGTTGAGTTTCGCTTAGCATGGTCCCTCCTGCGCCTGATGACTCTAGCCTACACTCGCCTCTTCGGGTCCTGCCAAGTCTTGCTTACCCTGGACCCACTTCTCCTGGCAGATTTGACCTACCTTGGTCTGCTAGCTCCTACCGAGTCTAGACCTACCTGTTCCGTCAAGCTCCCGTTAAGTTTAGCTAACCCTGGCCCCTCCAGCACCTGCCATCTAATTTTACATGGTCCCACCGGCTCCTACCGAGTTTAGTTTACTCTGGTCGCACCCGCTCATGCTAAGTTTAGCTTAAGCTGGCCTCTGGCCCCTCCAGTAACTGCAGGGTCTAGCTTACCCTGTTCCCCTGCTCCTATTGCGTTAGCTTACCCTGGTCCTCCAGCCCATACTGAGTTTGGCGGTCACGGGTCCCTCCTGCCCCTACCGAGTTTATCTTAACTAACCCCCCCCCCGCCCCTTGCAGAGCTTAGCTTACACTGGTCCTCCCAGCAGCGGTGGACTTGTCTTACCCTGGTCCCTCCTGCTCCTGCCGAGTTTAACTTATCCGAGCACCTTCTACTCTTGCCAAGTCTAGCTTTCCTTAATCCCTCCTGTTCCCGCGGAGTCTAATTTATAGTGGTTCCCCAGGATCCTTTTGAGTTAAAATTCTCCTGCTCCTTGCGAGTTTTTCCCTAGGTGCCATAGGTCTAGCAAAGCAATGCCGACATGCTATGTCGGCTGAGGCCATGCCCCACTAGTTTAGCTAGTACGTGGCCCGTCGGTCGGTTACTGTGTGCGGCGACTACCTTGGCGCTTTTTGGCCCTCCCCCAGGTACTGTCCATTTCCCAGTCCCATTTCTGAATCAATACCACAAACAATACTTAACCATTAAAAACCTCCTGCTCCTGCAGAGCTTAGCCGACCTTGGCACCACCAACTCGTGCCTAGTTTAGCTTGCCCTAGTCCTCCTGCTCTTGCCGCGTTTTGCTTACCATGGTCAGTCCCGTCTTGCCTACCTGCTTACCTAGTCCCTCAAGATACTGCTGAGTTCAGCTTAACCTGGTCCCTGGTGCCTGTTGCGCCTGCGGAGTCTGGCCAACGCTGACCTTTAAGCTTTAGTGTAGCCTGGTCCCTCCTGCTCCTGCCGAGTCTAGCTGACCCTGGACACTCCTGCTTCTGCTAAGCTTGGCGTATACTTGACCCTCCACACTCCTGTTGCCTTTAGCTTGCCCTGATTAACGCCGAGTTTAGATTACAATGGGTCTTCCTGCTCCTGCTACGTTTAGCATACCCTAGACTTCCTTGGTCCTGCCGAGTTTAGCTCACCCTGGTCACTCCAGCTCCTGCTAAGTTTAGACTTACCCTTGACCCTGGTCCCTAATGCAAAGCTTAGCATACATTTGACCTCGTTGCTAGCAACCCTCGAGCTCCTTGCTCCTGCCGTGTGTCCGCCTCTCCTGATGCGTTTAGGTGGCTCTGGTCCCACTTGCTCCTGCTATGTTTAGTTTACCCAGGGCCCTTCTGCTCCTGAAAAGTTTAGCGTGCCCTTGACCTCCCTGCTCCTGCTGCATTGAGCTTACCCTGTCAATCCCGGTAATGCCGAGTTTAGCTTAGCCTGAACCCTCCTGCTCGTGCCAAGTTTGGCATACCTTTGACCTTTTTGATCCTGCCGAGTTTAGCGTTCCCTGGACTCACTGCTAAGTTTAGCTTTCCCTGGTCCCTCCTGCTTACCCATGCCCTCTTGCTCCTGCTATGTTTAACACGCCGCTGACCCTGTTGCTCCTGCCGACTTTAGCTGATTCTGGTCCCTCCCGCTCCTGATAAGTTTAGCTTAACCTGGATCCTGGTCCGTTATGCTTAGTTTAGCATACCTTTGACATCCTTGCTCCTGCCGAGTTTAGCTTACCCTGGCCCCTCCTGCTCCTGCTATGTTTGGCTGACCCTGGGCCATGGTCCCTCCTGCTCCTGCTAAGGTTAACATACCATTGGCCTTCTTGCTAGCATAACCTTGACCCATCCTTGCCCCTGACGAGTTTAGCTGCCCCTGGTCCCTCCTGCTCCTGCTAAGTTTAGCTTAATGAACTAATACCTCAAACAATACTCTAACGATAACATGCCTAAAGCGCCGCGCTGCAGGTATATAGCAAATCTGGCATCGGATTCGGACTCAGCACCTCGGATAACCCCCGAGTGCCAAATTTCAGCGCACTGGACCTGTTCCGGAATGCGCAGCCGCCACCCTACATGGATGCGCAATCGCGCTGCGCAAGCGCACGCGCTGGCGCAAGTCGGCGCACAGTTACTGTACTTTCCCTTCCACCGACGCCACCGAGTTACTGTACCAATGTACAGTAATAGCGTGCGATGGAAGCGCTCCGTGGAAGTACTGTAATAAGCACAGTAATTGCGGCGGGCGGGCGGCCGCCCCTTGCGCGCATTACAGTAACGACTTTGGGGCGGCGTAGCGGGGCGGCCGCTCGTCGGAGCGGAAAACCGAGAGCGGATTCGGAATCAGCGCCTCGCACTTGCTACCAGTCACTTTCCAGCCCGATTGGAGCACTTTTAAGCCCTTCCGCCCCACTTGACGGGGCGGGGCGGACGGGCGGGGCGGCCGCCCCGCACCAAACCCATATCCCCGAGATCCTTGGGACTTGGGTTATCTACCTGCCAGATTTCGTGGCCCTAGCTCAACTTTGAAGCGAGTTAGCATGGGTGTCATCAACTTGTATGCGCTAGGACTCCTTACTCATTTAAGGGTTTTTAATGAAACCCAACGTTTTAGTGAGAAAGCACTAACGAATGAGTGCTTGATTGAAGTTCTCGTGCGATTTTACCTCGAGAAGAATGAGCAGTTCCTTCGGCGCTTCATTCACGACTTCCAAATGCTAAAAGCGAACGTATGTGCTGGCAATTTATTGCTGTAAATGGACCAAATTTAGGATGAGAAAACGGACGCGGTTGACAGGGCGCTGAGATTCCTCTGCGAACGCATGCTCATCGAGCCTATGTGGCGTAGTTCCACGCAAGAAAGCTTGGACTACGCGAGAAAGTCTTTAGAGCGTTCTCTGATGGCACAAATTTACGTTTTCGCCCTCTACCCGAACGGAGATGCCGACCAGTCTCGTGATGAGTATGCTAGCTAGCTCACCCAATGCCAAACAGTTGTTCTCTAATAGGGTCTTCTTCAAATCAATGCAACGCCTTGCTGCCGCCTTAACACCCGACCATCCCGAGCTGCGCATTCCTAAGGTTTGTCGTCTGGCGGGCCGACCTGTCATCAGGGAATTCTAGCTAATGCGACAATTTTTAGCAGTATCACGGTGAATGTCCATGGCCTTCCGCTCAGGCCGAGATAGCGATCATCAATGCGTACAAGTCTCCGCGCGACAAGATGGCCTGCGTGGTGCGCTGCTGTGAGACGATCGAGAACCTCATAATCCTTGCTTCTGAGCGCGGCACAGCGTCAGCGGACGACATAACCCCGATTCTTGTATTTGTCCTGCTGCAAGTATGCTTAATGGCGGTCAACATGTAAGACACACAAGTTGTTTCAGGCTAACCCACCAGGGCTTTTCTCGAACATCCAATACATTAACGGTTTCTACGCAGCACGGATGGAGGGCGGCGAGTCCTACTGGTGGACACAGTTCACGTCCGCTGTCGAGTTCATCAAGCAGATGCTCAACAAGAGCTGAATGCGTTCATATTCGTAGATTTCTTGCGAAGCCTGTGATTACTTCGATCACCGTCATTTATCGGCCTTAAATGCAGATATGCTTCCGTTATTTTACGCAGGAAATGTCTGTAATATCTGAAGCATAAATAAAGCGCTTTGTGCTATAGCTTGTAGTTTCCTCCGGAAGTCTTTCCATCCAGTATTTCGACTCTTAGCAGTACATGCTACGTTATTTCTTTGTGGAAGCTATGTCAGCGGACGGAACGGTGGTGCTTAACGACTTGCGTCGTCGGATTATGGCGGTGGTCGGGAACGAGAGATGCTCGAAGTACATCGAAGAGGCGATGAAGTGGCTCAGCAACGATTGCACGCTTGACGACTTCGACCGACAAGGGCAGGAGCTTGTCGGTGTCGCATTGCACAGCGAATTTCTTCTGAAAGTTTCAGAACTGCTTGAGGTACTGAGATGAAGGTAATCGCTCTGCTGACAAACACCTCGCTTCAGATTTCTCTCGGAAATCAGAGGAAAAGGAGGAGGTGCTGGACTGATGAAGAAGTGCCCTCGAAAGCAGTTGCCGTTTTCGTAAGCTCTAAGATCAGCTATTCCACCTAAAAGCCGCGCGTAATTACAGGCGCCAACGACGAGCATCCGAGTCTTTCCGAGTGCAGACTACAGCCAAGTGCCAGGCGTAACGGAAGCCGTCGCACTAAGTCTGTCTGGATTTTTGCCGCATCGAGAAGCAATCATCACTCGGTGCTTAATCCAAAGCTGGCAGCACGGATTGGATGAAGTCTCAACGGATGTTGCAGAGATAATCGCACGACATGTCCGGGTACTGACGGCATCATGCATGCTGCGAAATTAAAGACACCGGTTTAGATCGTTATTGCGGACCTGCTAGAGGCCGTTCTTCGGCTAACGAGGCCAGCGATAGTCACGACTGGCGGGTTTGTCCATTCATTCGGTGCGGAGCGCCTAAACATGTGAGTTTGTGAGGCACACATGTTCGTACAATCACACCACTCTTAGCGCTGGTCCAGCCGTAGGCACAGCGTTTCGATGCGTCACACCTGCGAAGGACCCCATCACTGCCGAAGATATGCTCGACGTGCTTGAGGTAAGCTTGCCACCAACTCAGAATACGACCAGAGAGAGGCTTTAGCTGAAAGAATCCATCGTTCGGCATGCACCGTCGCTGCAGAGGCTGATCCAGCGGCTCGAAGTGTGCCAACCGCCAATGACAGTGCAGCGGAGTTCAGCAATTTGCCTTCCGGATTCCTCACATCGCTATGCAACTCCACCGACTAAGATCTCGAAACCAAATGAATAAAAATAAGCTTGCCGACGCAGACCATTCGACCCGACTACTACATAAATGGATGGACACGTGCTAACTATGTTCGAGATTTAATTTATCCAGTTGAGCAGGGAAATGAATGGTCAGTTATTGCGCATGGAAACGTGAGAGGCGTTCAGCAGTGAGCTTCGGTGCGGCAGTTTTCGGCGTCCGTCTCGTAGTTGTTCTCCTCGTGCGTCGGAGTCGCCGATGCGGAAGTCTCAGTAGCGGTGTCGGGCATTTCACCCGCAGCAACAGCAGTCTCCTCCAGCTGAAGCAGCAAGCGATCCTAAACTACTTAGCTTAGCTTAGTTCGGCAAAATTCCTGATCAAAGCGAAACTTACGACCAGACCGTCGATGCCTCCATCGACGTAGATGTCGATCAGGAAGAGGCTAATGACCGCAAGCACAATGGATGCTGTCAGAGCCAGAGCGATGCAGGCCAATACTTCCGTGGTGTGCTGCCAGTCCAAGTATTTGCAAACTGAAAATCATCACCGTTCTACCCACAAATCTAGTGGAACTGACCTTTCGACTCCGAAGCTACCTCCTGCGGATTAGCGATGACCGGGTCGATCGGGTACGCTTCGGAGCTTGTCTCAGGCGAGTAGGGCACGACGGCATGATCCTCGGATGGCTGCGGCGCGATCGGCGTCGGTTCGATGACTGGCATCGAAGGTGCTGGTTGGCCTAGAAGTGCGTATTATACACTCAGCATTCACCGCCCGACAGAGACTTACACATGCGAACAGCAGCGTCATAGTTGTAGTAAACCGCCAGAGCAGAGCACGTGGTCGAGTTGAGGTCGTCAGTGAAGTGAGTAGTCACTTCAAGTGCATCGTAAGCAGCGGATCCCGAGGACAGAAGCCCGAACAGAACGAAGAAGGCGGATGAGACCATTGGGCGTTGACGACTGGGCGACGACGGCTGCGCGACACTGATGACGAGTTCATTTTAACGATACTTATAGTGAATTATCCCTATGTAAATTTGTAATCCACGATAATTTTTACCCTGGGTGCCAACTTTCAACGAAATGAACATGCTTCCAAGCCGATAGATCTGCTTGCAAGTTCCTGCAGAGTATCGTACCTTTTTAAATGTCATTCGCAAAAAATGCCCTCAGATGTCTTCGTAGTGTTCGGTCTTGTATTATGCCTCCATGTTGTGGCCCGAACCAAAGATAAAGATGACGGCTCATAGACGGACACTTACTTTATCGCTGTCAGGTTAGTGAACCGCTAAGACCTTCCAGTTAATTGCAGTTAGCACTGAGAAATCCTTTCAATTTGAGTCGCACCCAGAAGGAATACCCAGTGGGCCGGCACGTTGTTGTGGGGCTAATCATGCTAATGCGTTGTCTTTTGCGACCTCCTATTCGGCGACCGAAACACTTAGCTGCCGTCCCCGAATTCGTTGAGAGGAATGATGTCGGCGAATGAGTGCGAATGCCCTAAGGTTTTTCACATGCGTCTTAGAGGTTGCAATTCGGTGACCAGTAACGCACTCAAGGGTGCTTTGACAACTCTAACGCTAACTGTTCATGGTGCTTTGACTGTTAAGGACCGACGACGCTGCTTCTAGATTTTTCCCGTTCGGATTTATAAGCCTCCAGCGCAAGTCACGGCCTGCTTCAGAAACGATCGTCCACTTGCTTAGCGACCAGTCACGTTGATTCATGCAAGAAGTAGGCAGCTATCGCCAGTTTTGCAAACCTGTTAGGACTCAGACACCGGCAGTTCTGCCGCCCATGTTCCTCCGCCGATATCCGAGCCACTTTGTAAAAATAACTAACTGCAAAACTACTAGATTAGGGAATATAGTCAACGTTTTCTACTTACCGCACTTTCAAATTCACAGCTTTCCAGGAGGAGTGCCAGTCTCCCTCGTTCCACCATTGTTTGGGGCGCCTTGAAAATCGGTAGACATGGACACTGACAACCGCTGCCGAACACAACAAAAGACCCTCTTCCGTTCCATGAATAGCCACAATTTCGAGAAACCGGCGGCACTAACAAACCCAAACAAATGTGCAGCTTAAGAGCAGCTCACATCTTTCATGCACTTGTCTCTCGCCCGGATTGAGCCACCTAACCCTACAGAAACTTGAGCCGATTTGGTTTGGATATTAACCGCCCGTCGTGTGAGAGGCCACTACCTCATATTGTTTTCTGCGACGGGAACAGTTGCTTCAGAATGCTCCACCACAAGAAGAACCACCGAGTACTCGCGGACGGCGGCTATATGAACCCGGCCATGCACGTAAGCTATCGGTACACGCCGCTGTCCACCGGCTACTACGCGGTACTCGGCCTTGCATGGATAATCTTCACGCTCACCCTGCCTGTATCGCTCTTCTTCTGCATCAAAATCGTCCACGAATACAAGAGAATGGTAGGTTGTTCTTCCCGGTTCGTGATGAAATTCGTGCACTTAACCCGGTTAAGGCCGCGCAAGACGCTTCACCATTAGCTTGCTTTAGGTAGTCTTTCGCCTTGGACGATTGAATCGACGATCACCAATGGGCCCGGGTGTAGTGATGTGCCTACCATGTATTGACGAGGTTTGGCCCAGTCGACGGCACACCGTTATCCAAACTGTCCTAGCACTATATGATTGACCTCAGAACGATGTCGTACGATGTGCCTTCACAGGAGACGTTAACGCGAGACTCTGTCACTGTTTCGGTAGACGCCGCCGTTTACTACCGAACAAGGTATAACCATGTGATCGTTCTTGATGAAGCCTGGTTGATGAAGCAACTTACAGCGACCCTGTTGCGACAATATCCTCCATTGTTGACGCCCATCTCAGCACTCGTTTACTGGCGCAGACAACGCTACGAAACGTACTCGGCACAAGAACTCTCTCCGAAATCATGTCCGAGCGCGAAGGCATTGCACACCAGGTGCAGGCGTCCCTTGATGAAGGTGGTTATTGAGGGCATGAGAGGCCGACGCAATTGTCTTTAGGCACCGACCCGTGGGGCATTAAGGTGGAGCGCGTTGAAATCAAAGTATGTTTGGGTGGTATTCGACTGCTAATCTTCTGATTGTAGGACATCCGTCTGCCAAGAGCGCTCTGTCGTTCGCTTGCAGCGGAGGCAGAAGCCGCTCGTGTGGCCGATGCTAGAGTGGCGTCAGCTTCTGGGGAACTTAACGTAATGCTTTTGATTATTGGCCTTCCTGCCGCATCGCTTGCTACTCGTAAACGGCTTCTACGTTTAGTCATCAGGAGCGCTAAAACAAGCGGCAGACCATCTGGCCACCTCACCAGCCGCTATCCAGTTGCGGTACCTCCAGACAATGGTCCGAATTTCTTCGTCCCAAAATCACACCATCGTCCTCCCCATTCCAATGGAGGTCGTCAGAAGAGTTCTCAAGAACATCCGTTCGAACAAGTCATGAGTTTGCCTCTTTGCTTTCTCTTTTCAATCTTCTTCATTAGGAGTATTAATCCGCCATAAAGAATCTGAGGACGTTCCTGAGTTTATTCGTTGAGGATGAGCCGTGGCGTTGATCTGCCTTCTTTAGGCGTCTTTATAACAGGAAATCATACAACAGCGGGAAAGAGCGTATTCGGGACAGGGCTACTACCAGGACGCATATTTATTTTCTGTCACCTGAACAAAGGATGAAAACAAGAAGAACAAGTGGATGAAGCGTATTTCCGGGTAATACTGAAAGACTGACGCGGGGAACAGGCATGAAAAGTGTGCGAATCGAGACGGAAGTTTGGCCGGATTCACGAGTTTGGTGGGTGCATAGCGAACCCGGAAATGCGCTGGTGACGAGGGTGAACAGGAAAATAGTAGCGTACTCGGTAAAGACCGCGTTTGTGCCAAGACAGTAATATAAATCTCTAGAGAATAAGTCAATGGGTTGGCCGCCTCAGTTGCCAATCAAAATGATTAAGGATCGGTGCTAGTAAACAGAGCCCAACGGAAGCCACCGAGGCGGCTAGTGAATACGAAAAGCTGAGCTAACGTGTGCAACGGGATACTGGAAACGAAGAACGCATCCGAGACGGGACCACTCAAAGCGCACCGGATCGCGACATGAGCCCATTCGGTCATTCGCTGGCTTCGTGGGCTTCGTGTGGTCGGAATGTGGAGGAAAGTATAGACGGAGTAAGAGAGAACGGAGATTGAGCAAGTTGCTAAAGATAAATGGCCTGCGGGTGGACTGGGAGGAGCTAGAAGGCCTCTTCGAAGTTCGCCATCAGCTCCATCTGGCTTGTCAGATCGACTTTTCCTGCCTCGCGACGGCGGCGTTCCTAGAAGGGTCTCATTAGCAACTGCCGCGTATACTTCGATGTAAAACTGTAGGAAGAGCCAACGCAAACCTTTTCCTGCTCGCGGAGACGTTGAATTTCAGCGTCTCGACTGGCGCTATCCTGCGTAGGCGTAGAGCCGGCAGAAGGCGCTCCGCGCGGGGAATCCGAAACACCCGCCGACGCCCCGCGACCCTGTTGGTGCTCCAACTCCCGTTGGCGCTTGCGAGCGTCTTCTTCTTCCTTCAGTTGGCGCTTCTGAAACCCGGTTGAAGACGATGTTCGAAAAAAGAACTGACCTTCTCTTCCTTCGCTAGCGCCTGTTTGCGGAACTGCTCGAAGGCATCCTTCGGATTCACGTCGGCGGTCTTCTTCGTCAACGACGACCACGAGTTCATGTTCGAGAGACCGACCGCGCTGGCGGGAGCCTCCTTCTTGTCGTCACTCGGCAGCAGGTGGTCCAGGACGGAGGCAGCGATACCGGCACTGATCTCCGACGGGTTGTTGGTCTGCAAGAGGGGTGCGGCACCGACGTGGATGTGCGACGAGGACTTCGCGGTTGACGCGCTTGTCGCTTCACGCTTTGGCTCTTCTAAAAACGTTCAGGCAATGGCAATAGTATGAACGGCTGCACATACCCTTGGCCACAGCTGCCGCTGTAGGCGCTCCGGGTGGAGCCGCAACAGGTGTGCTTCCCTTGAGGCCATTGGAGCTCGACGCACCACCACCTGGTGCACGCGCGTGGTGTGCCGTCTTGAAATTAGGCTTGAGTCAAGTCTCGCTTGACACGAGACAAACCTTTGAAGAGGTTCCGTTCACCGCGCCCGCGGGAGCCAGAGGAGAGGACTTGTTGCGCGAGGAGCTCCACTCGTCCTTCTTTTCTAAACAGCGCTCCTTGCAAAACTGTAGATCGAAGAATGTTTTCCGTTTACTATGCTGGCTTTTGGAGCTTGTTTTAAACCTTTAATGCGTACGTCAGGCTTCATCGGTCTTTTTTCGTCAACTTTGGCACGATAAATCAACAACCGTGAGTGCGATGGTATAGTTCACAGATGTTTATTAGTGTAAGAAAAGGGAAATGCGAGCAGAATGAGCGTCACACAAAGGTACAAAATACAAAAGCGGCAAAGCATGGCGATGAGACCTTTTGGGCGGGGACAATGGGAATTTAGAACAAATGAATGGATACAGATCCCGACAAATGCCTATGGCGGATCGGTCACTACACTAACGAACTTTGGACACTGGGGAGAAATGAGCCGATTTTAAGTGAGACCGCGAGGTGGGAGCAACACTAACGAAATATGGAGATGGGTTTCGGCGAGGGCCGTCGACCGACCCGTGAGTGCAATGCTTGACCTTAAACAACGAACGATGGTAACTTTGGCTCGTAAAGGTGACTATGCTAAGCGGAGTATGGGACAAAAGAGGCAAATAGGTAGTGTGAGAAATCGTTGTGGAACCCAAACAGACGAGTGAGATCTCAAAGCAATGCGAGAGGAAATGATCGAAGAGAGACACAACGAAAACGGGAAGGAAACCATCGCACTCACGGGATTTATCGGCTTCGACCTGCCGTCGATCCGGCCGGCTATTCGCCGGTCGTTTGGGGCGACCTGACAACTTGTACAAATTTACAAACGAGCACCAAAAAAAACTATGGAAAACCCGCCAGCGGGACTGCGTCGACAACGGCGGAGGTTGAGGTCTGTGTCTGGCGAGTCATCCTAACCTGATTCACTATCCGAGGAGTCGCTGGAGGAGGAGTCCGACGAGGAGTCGCTGCCGGACGACGAGTCCGACGAGGACCCGTCTGCCGTTTTCGCAGGTCTACCCGGCGGGGCTCGGCTTGTGCCGGCTCCATTGGCCACTGAAATGAATTCTCTTATGACAAGAATTGTGCTCCACACGCTGACATACATTTGGGCGCGGGCCCGTTGTTGAAGCTCTGCAGGCGTTCTTCAAGCTCCTTCTTCTTGCTTTGCATCTCAGCCGCAGACTTAGGCACTAGAATGATCACGTTTGAATTGGAGCCACAATGTCATGTACTCACGATAGGGCTTCTTCACTTTGCGCTCAAGGCACGCCTTCACGTATGCCTCGAGTTCCCGCAGCGTCGTGGGCTTGAGCGTCTCGAAGTCGATCTCGATCTCCTCCGGGTTGAAGTCCTTGAGCTTCTCGCGCGCCTCGATAATGCTCACCACCTTGGTCAGCTTGTCTCCGGGTAGCTTGTTGATGTTCAGCGACAGCTGTCGCTTCTCCTCGTAGGTCATCGGCTCAGAGCTGTGCTCATCCTCCGAGTGGAACTCGTACTCGTCGCGAGCTTCTTTGGCGGGGTCAACCTTAGGCTTGTTCTTCGACCCCGGTTTGCGCCCGCGGCCCGACTTTACCGGTTGTTGGACCGCAGTCTGAAGCTGGTCAGGCGTAGGCGCTGGTACGGAGGGAGAAATGAGCGCGTTCGGCTGGGAGGCTCGTATCGGCTGCGCGGTAGGAGGTACTGCAGACGTGGCAAGAGGCGGCGAGAAGTCGTCGTGGGCGAGCAGTGTAGGAGCGGGGGTTGAAGGAGTGACTGGCGCGGCACTGGCGCGAGGACGACCGGGTCCAGTCTTCTTGCGTTGTTTCGGCGCCGGCTGGAGAGGTGGGTGGTGCATGTGCGCCGTGAGGCCGGGAGTGAGCGTCGGGGACGGTGTCATAGCGGCCGCACCAAACTGTTGCATGACGTTGATGCCCAATGAGGGCATGCCGGATGGAGTCGTAAGGGCCGAGCGACCACCCAACGCGCTCCGGACCGCTTGATGCATGTCGACGGTAAGCGCAGGTACGGGCGCTCGTTGCATGCGAGCTTCTCGCCTCTTGAGCCTGTAAGAAGGAATGCTACGTTATGGCCTGCTGTGGATTAATATACTTGAGGTGCAACAGCTCGTTGCTGTACTTTTGCAGCTCGGAGAGACGCTCGGCCACACGGCTTTGTTCGGCCTGAACCTCGAGCAGGATGACTTCGATCTGATCGTCGTCATCGACGGGCTTATCAGCAGACAGGCCCAGCGACGGGAAGACAGGGATCTGCGGCGAAGAAAGGCGAGACATATCGGCGAAGGTGTCCCTCGTGTTAATGTTTAGCGTAGAAGTGGAAGGGTACTCCGGCGTCTCAGGGTGCTCCTCCGGCATCCTCTTCCACTTGTCTTCGAAAAACTTCTGAAATGGTATCGTTTTGGGCATCGCTCTAGCAGACGTAGCACATACCAGAAGCTTTTTGCCGAGCTGGTGCACTGGCTGATCTGGCGGATTGTACTTGAAGCAGTTGTCGCACATAAGCACAACGTCATCGCGGAACTCCGGCGGGTTTGCGTACTGCTTGGCATCGAACTTCTTGCGCACAGTGCTCAGGTCCATCGGGTTCTTGATGACGTCGTAGTAGTCGGTGAGGCCGAGTCCCTCGACGTCGACGGGCGCCAGGAAGGGCCAGTTGAAGTCTTGCGACTTCTTGCTCATCAGCTCGTTAAGGACCTTCTGGCAGTACTTCATCTGCTCCGTGAGCTTGCCCTTGTAGCGCGGCTTCAGCTGGCTGTAGTCGATGTCCATCTGGTATGGCCGCTTAATGGGGCGGGGTGCGCGAGCCGCTGACTTGGGAATTGCTTCCTCTTCGTCGAAGGTGGCCGTGCTGTCAGCCGCCTTCCGCTTCACGCCCTTGTTTGCCTGCAATGGACCCTCAATCGCACAAGGTGGTCCATGCACGTACCTTCGGGGCCTTGGAGAAGACCTCGCTAGTGGACGTGATCTCCTGTTTTGGCTCCAGCTTAACTGGTGGCGGTGGCGGAGGCGGAGTGTCGGCAAATGTGCGCTGCGTAGAGGATTCACGGCTGGCTAAACGCCTCCAGTAAGCCGCTCGATACAGGACAATGTTCAGGTGTAAACCAAAAAACTCATAAAACAGAACTAAGCGATACAGCAAACAAATGGGTGTACAAAAGCACGTGGACGACACAAATGACGGACTCACTGCTTTTCGTCAAGATTACGTTTTAGACACCACAATGAGAGTGTTAACTCCTTCTTCACAAAAGGGGTAAATTAGTCCACGGCCCTTCAGAGCTCGGACGTCCTTTGTGTCGGCGCGCTTTTGCATCCAGGAAAAGGTATGCGCTAGATAAAACATCAAGCACCTTGAACGGTGGCATTGTGGAAATAGTTAAGCACTGCAGCAGCCGATTCTGATGGAGCTGTGCTACATGGGCTACTAGGGACGCTACCTAGTCCGGCAGGCGTGACCGACGACCGCGCGCTGCCCTTTTTCCCTGCCTTCGGCGGCCTCTTCGACGAGGGACGAGGAATTTCGAACTCCTAAACGAACGCAACCGTTAGCTTAGGTGTACGTTAACGTTTAAGCATTAGGAATTTGACATCAGTTTTCGCATATCTCAACCTGAGAAGGCAGACCGCGAATCCGGTCGCGGTACATGTTTTCAATGTTCTTGCACATCAAAGCAACGTCGTCCTCCGCCTGGTTGAAGGAGTAGCAGTTGCGGAATATTTGCTCAAAGTCCTGAAAGGAAGAACTTACATCCGAGGGCATTTTCGCCATCTTCGAGAGAATGAAACGCTCCAGGTCCTTGGCCATTGTGCACACCCCGTAATGCGGCGGGTTGTAGGTGTAGCAGTTGTTGAACATTGTCATAATGTCCTACAAAAAACGAACGTTCAATGCATGTTGCGAAGGTCTCTAGTGGAAGGCACCACAGCAAAAGTGTGCACGAAACGAAACGAACAAAACGAAAACGGCAGGAAATCGACACCGAAAGGTTTGTGATTCGTAAGTCGGGTGGGTAGGTTTAGAGCGAAAAGTCGGGGATTTTGGTTTCTCGAATTGATCGCAACAGACAGTAACGTTCGCTTTTGCCTACTTTCAGCCGCTACAACCCGCGCGCGTCCGCAAACCTTTCGATGCCAGCAAGTATTGCATTCACGAACGGACAGAAAGAGGCGAAAGCTTTTTAGTTTTCAGACTTTTTGCATCGTGTACACAATGGCTTGGGGAACGTTAAGCTGGTGTAGAGAAGGAAGCTCCACATACCCGCATGCAGTCCTCAGCCGAGTGGTAGTAGACGTTTTTTAACCTCTTCTCGATGGTGTTGAGATCCATGGGCCTCTTGATGACCTTGTGATAGTCCTACAAATCACACGTCATTCTTTCAGTCCGGTTACGTATAACGAACCGGCAGCGCGAGCTTGATGGTATCTACGGGCTTGAGGAAGGGCCACGCGTGCTTGTGGTTTTTCGCCGGCTTTAGCACTTCTTTGGCGATGTACTCGAGCTGGTTGGTGTGCCGCGTAGGTTTGTTTAGCGGTGGCTCAACCGGTGGTTGCACAACACCGTTCACGGGATCCTAAAGAGCGCTAGGTATGTTGCTGGTCGTCAATGACTTAGTTATCGGAATTAACTTTTCTGAGAGCTTCTGTACGAACCTGTGGCGGTGTTTCCCAGCCCTTAACGGCGCCACGCAGAGGTATATCCGCCTGGCCGTTGTTTCGCTGGTGCTCTCGACGCTCTTCGTCGATGTCCGCAGGAGTCGGACCGTTACCCGTATGCGCCTCCGTGTGCTCTTCAGGGAGGTCTTCCGCCGGCAATGTGCTCGAGCTGGTCTCAGCTTTGCTCTCCTCTTCGTCGTCCTTCGTCACCGGGCCGTTAGCGGTGGGCTCCACTGACTCGTTCGCGGAGGTGCTAGCAACGCCGCCTTCCACTCGATCTGCGCCGTTCTCGGGCGGGGAGCTTTGTGTGGTCATCTCGGATGCTGCTGTTGAATCGGTCAGCATCCCTGAAATGAAGTATTAAATGCTTAAACGTGACGGTACTGTACATTTCAATCGCAGCCGTAAAAGAATACGCACGTAACGTAAGGTCGTATTTCATCAATTGTAAAGGACTAGGTCCGTTGGGAAAGCGCTTGTTTACCATGGCATTAGTAAACAGGTGTATAGTGATTCACGCAAGCGAGTGTATGACTGCGCACTGCATTTTCCATGTTTTTGGCCATGAGATGTCATGTTTTGTTCGAACAAACATTGCACTTGGCTTGTTAAAACGACTGCTTTTCTCCGTTCGCAAGGGCCAAGCGCAAAAATTCTGGGTCCAGCAATATGCCAAGCGTACAGAGTACAAAATGGAAGGCTAATAGAGAGACAAAACGGCAATAGTGTACGTAGAAGATTTATAAGTGACAAAACCCCGCAGGTAAACCGAAACGCGCAGGGAAGCCGATTTTCGTTCAGGTGCCCATTCAAATTTAAGGGTACTTGTAGGCTCCGCCCCTTTTTCGGATTTTCATGCTCTCCAATGCACATCTCTTGAATTTTATGCATTCTTTCGAAAATTTGCCTCAAAACGAGTAATAAAGTTCGTTGCCCCCGCTTGAGCTTGTTAAACGGTTTAAAACGAGCTCTCAAGCTCCGACGCCCACGCATTTCGCAATCGATAATATTCGACGTTATCCTATGATTTTCTGTGTTTTCTGACGGTTTTCTAGGTGCTAGGAAACGCTCCAACACGGTTCTGCAAAAAACCGCGATAAAAACGGTGCAGAATGAGCTAAAATGCGCGATATATGCCTAGAATCGAGTCACTACACCCGCCGAGAACACGTGCGACAATGGCGTCTCTTCGGCAGCAGCTGTGCAATATATGGGTTTTAGGAGTAGTTCTTAGCGCCTGCCTGCGCAATTCCGCTTTCCCGTTTCGAAATGAGCATTTCCCGTGGAGTGTCGAGGGTGCAAAACGTACCCTGAAATTCGTCCTGAAATCGGGTTAGGGGGTGAACCCCTGCCGAGAGCAGCCCGAAGGACGGACCGCTCTGCGCGTGGCCAGCTCCAGCTCTGATTTGATTGGCTGTTGCCCCGGCAACCGCGTCGCACGCAATTTGGAATGGATCGCTGCGTCCGCGTCCCTTGTTTCCCTCATGACCGATCAATACGCTCGGATATGCAGCGCAACTCAAAGCGAATTGTCGGCCTACGGTCTCGAGCGCCAAGAGTCTCGTCCTTTGAACAAATGGAATTTTACGAGGGTAATTGGGAAATCACAGAAAGGGCAGAAATAAATTACTTCGAGAGTCAACTGACTGAGGCTTCGAATAATGTTTGCAATCGCATATGATAGGCCCATTGTTGCCAGCATTAGGGCCGCATAGGGCATTTGTGTATGTCTGCTGTTTACTGTGCCGCCAACATATTTGCGGAATTTGCTTTGGATAGGCGAATATCTGGTATGAAAACGACAAAGAAGATTTCAGACAGTATGGCCGAAATCGGAAACATCGAAGTCTCGGACGTGATGAAGATCGAGCGCATTGGAGCGCATTCGCACATTCGAGGGTTGGGTCTCAAAGAAAACCTCGAGGCAGTCGACAAAGCGGACGGACTCGTGGGGCAGAAAGCCGCTCGACGCGCAGCCGGCCTCATCGTAAAGATGGTTAAGGTTCGTTACTACTGGTTGTACTCACGAGAAATGTCCGTTTAGCTTCTACAATACCGCTTTAGGAGGGTAGAATAGCCGGACGTGCCGTGCTCATTTCCGGAGGCCCAGGAACGGGCAAGACGGCGCTGGCCATGGGCATCTCCAAGGCGATCGGCGAGGACACTCCGTTTGTCTCCATCTCCGCCAGTGAAGTGTTCTCGGTGGACGTGAGCAAGACCGAAGCTCTTATGCAAGCTTTCCGCAAGGCGATCGGCGTCAGGATCAAGGAAGAAACTGAGGTATGCTCTGGCTAGTACAAACACCTCGGACCAACCTCTTCGTTCAGATTTTGGAAGGCGAGGTTGTGCAAGTCGAGGTGGACAGGCCGGCCACCGGCGTTGGCCCGAAGGTGGGCAAGCTCACGTTGAAGACAACGGACATGGAAGCCATATACGACTTGGGCAACAAGATGGTCGAGGCGGTGATTAAGGAGAGGATCACTGCTGGCGATGTGGTCCAGGTAGACAAGGGATCCGGTAAGGATTAAGAGACTACTTTCGCAAGAAGCGCGTTGCCTTAGGCCGCATATCCAAGCTGGGTCGGTCGATCAGCAAAACCGGGGACTACGACGCCGTCGGCGCACAGATGAAGTTCGTCGCGTGTCCCAGTGGCGAGATTCAAAAGCGTGTGGAGTCGGTGCAAACCATCTCGCTACATGACATCGACGTTATCAACTCGCGTTCACATGGCTACATTGCCGTGTTCTCCGGTGATACCGGCGAGATCAACAGCGAAGTGCGCGAACAGATCAACAAGAAGGTGAGCTAATTGCACGTTGAGCAATTACATCGCTTTCATGTTCTAGGTGATGGAGTGGCGAGAGGAGAACAAGGCTCAGATTGTTCCTGGCGTGCTGTTTGTGGACGAAGTGCACATGCTTGGTAGGGTCTTATATCCGCTGTAGCTTGAAATTGTCCGCCTCGGTTTGCAGACCTGGAATGTTTCTCGTTCCTGAACCGAGCCATCGAATTCGAGCTGTCGCCCATTCTCGTGATGGCCACGAACAAGGGAATTGTCAACATTCGCGGCACGACGCTCAGTTCACCTCATGGGATCCCGCTGGACCTGCTCGACCGCTCGCTCATCATTCGCACGGAGCCTTACCAGGAGGAGGTAGGTCCCGGTGACAGTGATTAGTCGGTGTCTTCATTACAATCTTTGCAGGATTACCGGGAAATCCTGAAGATCCGAGCTGCGGAGGAATCAGTCGAAATCGACGAGAACGCCATGCACATTTTCGTCAGGATAACTATGACCACGTCCCTACGTTATGCGATGCAGCTCATCTCGGCATCAGACATCGTCAGGCAGCGTCGGAAGGGAGACAAGGTAAGCCTCGGCGGTTCTATTGTTCCTTGTTACGTTCGCATCCATTACTTTTCTAGGTGTCGCCGGAAGATCTGAAGAAAGCGTACAGTCTCTTCCATGACCTGACGCGGATTCAAAAGACTCTCGAGGACCATGAGGCCGACTACATCAGCGAGCGCTAACTTACATTGTTGATCTCAGTTGTTTCGTTGTTATTGTTGACTTTGACGGCAAGTTACACGCTTCCTGGTAAAAGGGCTGAGTAGAACTAGCGTACACAGATACCATGGATCATCATTTAGTCCTAGCGGCTGTCTTCTTTGGGAAAGGGGTCGCCTCTACTTTGTTGGGCACTCTTATCTAGCAGTTCCAAATATGGCCAGAATTTGCATTTTCCTATAAACAAGTTCGACGTGCCCAGCATGTGGCAGTTTATTTTACAACACTTTCTACATCGCGGCAAAGCATGGTGGTAAGTTAACGTTATCCCTGTACCCCAAGCATTGGCATAAGCATCATTCAGGCAGCGAACTTCATCGTACTTCTGGCGCTCACGTGCGTTACGAGCGTCCTTGCTCTGATTTCCGCTGCTGCGATCGTCTACCGACTGGTACATTTCGAGCGACGCCGTCTTGTCGAAGCCCAAGCGCAGGCCTTCAAGCTCTTCGATGAAGTAAGCGTTCGCTCATGTGTCTTTCTGAAGCAACAGTTTAGATGTTCCGGTCGTACATTCCGCGCAACCTTACGCAGCGCATGGCTGCCGCGTTCAAAGTGCAGCAATCGCAAACCGTGCCCGTCGAGACCATCAACCCTCCGCGAAGCTCCATCTCATCGTTGCCGGCGAAGAAAACCATGGCCCCTGCTAAAGATACTTTAATGCTCCCAAGGATGACTTAGATGAGGCCACTGACGCTGAAAAATAAAGCATTTGTCTGGTACTTGTTGGCTGTGATTACGTATAAGTTGTCTTCTTCGACACCATCTGTTAAAACCGACGGTGTGCAAATAGTAGTTGGATAACAAATCACCTATATGGTTATCATGTTCAGCGCACAGCGGTCCGCATGAGCGAATACGGCTTTGTGGTACGAGGTGGATCCACCAGTGCTGCCGTACAGTACGGGGAAGGACGCAGCGATCGCTAGTACTGCATGAGAGTGTCTAGTAGTATCCTTCTGCCCTTAACGTACGCAAATATTTTGATCCTACAAGGTATATAAACCTCCTGACTTTTTAATTTCATTCATTGCGTACCTCTCTCTACTGTCGGCCGTAATGATCGTAAGGTGCGGGTCGTTGATGTAACCTTTTGGCCGATTTTAGGACCCCATCATTCTGCTGATCGTAACGTGTACAACGAGCGTCCTCGCATTTGCGTCGGCAGGCCTCATCGTTTATCGCTTGTTCTTCTACGAGCGACTCCGTCTTCAATGATTCGCGCAATCACTTCTTCATTTTGTTCGATGAGGTAGGCTCCGTATCACCGTCTTATTCTCTAGTACACTCTAATTTTAGCTACTGCGTTCGATGCGTCCTCGCAATATCATGCAGAACATGGCAAAATTCTTCCCCGCCGATCACGCTAAGACTACGCAGACCACCGAGCAGCAACTATCCACGTCAATTCAGCTTCCTAAGAAAGAATAGATCATTCGTTTGTGTTCATCAGCGCTTTATTGAGCAATAAATAAGCGTCCAGCAGCGATTAGCCCATTACTTCCTCAAAATTTGCTCAAGGCTGCTAATCTTAGCGCTCAAGTCGTCCACCATCTTGGCAGAGTCCCTCTTTAGCTCGAACAGCGTCATCCGGTCAGCCTCGATCTTCTTCTCCACGTGTTGTCGCAAGGTGGTCATCTCGTTGAGCTGAGAAGAGAACGCTTCCGCTAAAATATCACTTGTAGTTCGGTTCGTGAAACAGTCCGGTGTAGTTCGTTAAAGTCACCTTGCTCGTGAAGCTTCGCAAGGGTCTGCAACCGCTTGACAAGCGCCGGAACTTGCGAGCACGTTGCGTCCCACTTGAGAACGAGTTCATACAGCTTGTTGATCCTCTCTTCCACGACGTCCCCTTGCTGCTTGTTCTTCTTCTCGTCGTACTAAAGTGTCTCATTGTTGCATACTCATTGCCTTGTTGCCTTGAATATACCTCGTTCAGTTTGCCGATAACGGCAGTGAGCTTCGCCTTAACGCTGTCCAAGTAAGCAGGGTTGAGAGTCTCGACGCGGAGGCGCAGATCCTCCACGCTTTCAAGCAGGGGACCGGCATGGACGCGAGCATTCGTTCGATCTCCGCCAAGGACGCTCTCGATACGCTTAATGCGAGATTCCAGGTTGATGAGCTAAACCAGCGAACAAATTAGGCGAGCTCTCGGCATTCTTACATCGCTTGAAGCCGGATCCGTAGGAATTCCGTCGATGCGACTAAATGTCATGGGTTTAACTGCCACACAACGGACCATAGCATTACCGCGACTGCGGCGTGACTGTGCCGTTCTCTTTGCCTGGTGCATTTTTGCCATCGGCCTTCTTCGCAATCGCTGCCTTCAGCACGTCGTTGAGCTCGTCCAAATCCGACTTTCGCACCGGAATCTTCTCTTCCTTCTAAACTTAACTTTTGGACAGACCAATCATTCGAACCACGCAGGTCCCATCTCTCGACTAAAGAAAAAACTTACACTCTCAGCAGCCTCAACTGTGCTTTGAAGTTCGTTCAGCTCGCATCGGAGCCGGTTGAATTTCTGCTCCAATGTCTCTGGCTCGTCACACGTCGGGCCGACAACCTCGAGAATGTAGTGTCCGGAGCTGTATCCCTTGCGCCGGCGAGGAGCTATCGAGTCCGAAAAGTCTATAATTTAATCCGCCAATAGCAAAAACATAAAAACTGCTGCAAACTAAAACTAAAGTAACTAAACGAAACTGACAGTAACTAAAACTACTTGGCATCCGACAATAAAACTATAAAAGTCCGTACCAACTTTAGCCGCATCCAGAAGGCGACCGCCGAACCTCTTCAAAGCTGCGTCCACGTCGGTGTGCATCGTCTCCACATCCTCGCTCTCGAACTTTTCTTCCGCCTGGGGAGCCTCCTCTGCAGGCAAATCCTCGGTTTCGTAAACGACCTCCTTTTGGATCGACATGGCAGCTAAATCACTTTTTTCAATACGAGCAATTCAGTTAACTAAAGGATGCGGGATAAAAATGGACGTGGCGTTATGTTGCAAAAATTCATGACCTGCATGGGGATAGCATTCCTTAACATTGCTAGCTTGTACAGCTTGGTGAGACTCTAGGCAATTATGCAACTACACACATTTAAACATCCGTTGCGTTACACGGAGAAGCGGACGATTGTTTACCAGCTCATTCTGGACGGGCACCGTATCATGAGTGATATCAAAGCCTCGCTGAAATTGTAGGAAACTATAACGGACGAAGTTTCTACGAAGAGAGACCTATTTGGATGAGTCCGATTCTAGGGCTCTCCTGTCAAATCTTGAGCCGGGCAAGGGATCCCGTCTCAAAACACATCATGACAAGAGGCGTCATCATCTAAGTTTGACTTAAAAAGTGCCATGAGGCGGAGCGCAGTGAAATCGGGAAGCGGAACTTGCCGGCCACCGTTGCGGAAAAAGGTAGATCTGGAGATACAAGAGAAAAATAGCATGCTTTTCACTAAAACCCTCCTCGAACGGTGCGACCACCTCGCAAGGTGGGGGTGTCGGAAGCGGAGAATGGGTCGAAGAACCGAATTCAGCGTAGTGAAGAACGGTTTAATATGTTGGCCTCAGCTCTTATAGGGCAGCTCAAAACCGAAAGCGCGAACTGGCACACATGCCCACCGACGCATCTCAAGTATTCGCCAGGATTGAAGGGAGAAACTCTTAGGTACTAGGTACCATGCGCCATGCAGAGATTGCTAGCGGAGTTCCACAAAAATTTTGTGTAATGACTATTCTAGTTGTAAGGTCTTTTTTGGAGAGATACCAAGAGAATCATTCCGAAGTCTTTTAGTCCCGCATGTACATACGTATTTCGGTTCCACCATTCATGTGCGTGCTTAAGGTGTACCCAGCGTTTCGTGCTTTGCATGGAAGTACATGCGTACGCAACAACGAGCTGCCTGCCATGAAGCACGCTGTAGCGTGCTTCATGTGCAGGGAGGCATGAATGCATGCCAGCCCGACATGGTAAAAGAGGAAGCATCCGAACACTTGCTAGAATACTTCGCGGGTCCAGAGCAAACGAACTCTAGAGCATGCACCTGGTACCGCTCGGTACCGGAGACTGCAAGCATGCATACACGGCATAGCATACTGCGTGCATTTCCCTAAAATATATTAGTCCACGGTTGCCGTTGCCGATTCCGTCTTGTCCGTGACAGTCGGAAGAAGCTTCTGCGAACAGTGTACTTCTGCGACAAGCGTTTTCGTTATCGTCCTATTCTCAGTACTTAAGATCGCGCTGGCGCTCATTGGAGTGGCCGTGGTTCCATTGACATTGCCTGCTGTAGGCACAAGTTAGTGACGATTGCCACCATTGGTTCGGACGTTACGCTGTGCTTTGCATGTGTTTCTATTATTCACATGAGGGATATGGAAACAGCGAATTATCGATTCCACCAAAAGTTTCTCAGTCACTAATGATTTTGTCCGAGAGCGTGCTAGTTCATTCTTTGTGCGCTACTTGCGTATTTATTTGATTCGCTCACTAGCCGGCATGGTATTGTACAAAATAATCACTTCACTACGGCAGACGGTGACTCAGGAGGATTGGTATGTACACGGTAGATGTCGGAAGCAATCATGGAGCCGGACTGTCGAGGACAAATGGAATGGGTGCCGAGAACTTGCGACGCTTGCCAGCTCGGTCCGCCAAATCCGAGGCAACTTCGGCAGCGTACTTGTCCATGATCTGAAACCAGTCAGTGGGAATCAGCGATCCGAAGTAGTCCTTGCCTTTGTGTACTGGAACGGGTTTATTCGGTGGTTTTGCTTCGGCGTCTTCATGACGTATTTCTTCTGCTGCTTGTCGTCCTTATCCGTCGTCACTGTGGTGTTTCGGACGCGCAGTCGAGGTAGTGTGTACGATTTCGCATCTAAACGATAACCGTCATCCTTACCAGTCCCATGCTCCGTATGCTTACCGCCTCCCTTTTTCTCGATGACGTGATTGAGGACCTTGAGCTTGAAGCCCAGCTGCTTTTGGTAGTCGACGAAGGACTCGACGATGTCCTCTGTTCTCTGGCTAGAAGATGATTAAATGGCTGGTTCGACGCTAAATGTATGCTCACTTGTTCAGTGTACTTGCGACGCGCGTTTCACATCCTTCGTAGGGCAAACCGTGATAGAGCAGCGTGTCCTCGTCGACGCCAACGTCCTCTGCAATCCTAGAACGGCGCGCATTGTCACAGACAACGTCGAACTCGAACTACAACAAAATGAAAGCTTACTTCTTTGACAGGCTCCGCGTTGCCCTGGTGTCCGTGACGATCAGCTTCGCGCCAGCGATGGCGGCTCCTTTGCTGTAGGCGTTATAATCGCCTCCGTCGTCGAAGTGACGGATCCTTTTGCGGGCTTGTTCACGAAGTTCGTGGAGTTTTGCGATATTGTCACGGTTCTCCTAAAAGATCATTAACCAACTTCGCCAGTAAGTTTAATGGATTACGTCCATGTTGAAGCCCTTTAGATCGGGGATGTCGACATTCTTGTGGCTGATCAGCTCGGTGCAGTAGTCCGTTAGCTAAATTATCGTATTTCAATGACGGAACACATCCTCGACAAACTTTGGCCGCAAGCACCTCTGGCGTGATTGGGATCGACAGCAGGCCAGAGTTGTTGCTCAGCGTGGTCTTGTTGGCATCAAACAGCACGCTCTAAAATAGTCGTAAAACCAGGAATTCTTATAAATTGACAAAATACCTTTTCAAGAGTACTCCTCGTCTTTGATGATACAGTTGTGTCGTGAATTTTGGCCCTTTTCATTTTTTGCCTAAACACAATTAACAAATGAGCTGAATCACGACTTGGCAAGGCGCCACAATCAAAGAAAAGTTCTTCGCGGCAAGCCTTAAAATCAGGCATATCGACTGAGTCATCCCGTATGTCCTGTTCGAGCTAGCGGTACGTATAGTTTGGACGTCTGCATGAAAAGGCTAGCATGGTCCTATGAATAAAATAGGACAATTTCACTGTCGGCATCGTTTGCGAACATCGATTACAGGACAGGAAAACAACAGCTCGTATGTATAACGGTCACTTTAACCCAGCAGGTTCAAATAAATTTTTCAAAGCCAATTTCACGCATTGCTGGCTATTCTAGACGGCCAAGGTACGTGTTTCTATACATCCGAGCGCCGATTCGTCGGCTGGATCAGGCAGGCCAACCCGTCATACCCGGGATGTATTGCTACCTGTCCAGTTACTTGCCAAATGCCGCATGCTGTGTGTCAAATGCCTAGAAAACCTACTATTTGCCGAGCGCCAGTGACGACGCATTTGGCAGACGCATTGCGGATGACTATTAACGGGTTCAACTGCTCGACCGCCACGAACCAAGTGCCAGATGATTGGGTACAGTCGTTTGTCGAAGGTTTCGCTTGGCACTCGACACATGGCACACAGAAGCCTTTTTTGCGAATAAAATTTCCCAAGGGCAAGCTATGCCAAGCACATTAAACGTCAATCCGCACATGAACATGACATCTTGACACACACATGACACCGGTCATAACATGACCGGTTATATGGCGTTCGCATTGCGAAGGTGTAATTTTGAGCCAGATACTTCGCTATCCACTGGAAAATTTCGATTCACTCGCTTCGTGCTTAGCGCCAAGTCAGGAGTACTTAGCAGGCAATTAGTGCTTAGCACTGGAGAGCTCAACCTGCACGCATAAGTGATTCCTTGCCAGAGTTCGGAATGGGCCCGACTTTGGTGGACCCGGCCCGGGCCCTTGCTCTCAAAAGTTTGCAAGGTCTTCAGTATCTACACTTTTTACAGCAGACGTACGACAAAGATTTCATGCGCGTGCCTCAGAAATGCTTCTTGACTTAGTACTTCTGTTTTACCGTCTGTATCCTGGAGGTTCAGTGTAGTTTGGCTCTGTACTACGGGTGCTGAACCCTACGGCCTTTTAGCACAGCGGGCAACGATGTGAGGGAAGTGCTGACCAAACTTAAGCTACGTGTAACTTCCAAGTAGGACCGGAAAAGAGAAGCAAGCCAATAGCACCTTATCAAACAGTTGAAGCAACGATAAGGCATGACGGTGAACGGTTCACTTACCTCGCACAAAAATTCTCGTTGCACAAAGTGGTTTAAACAATGGATTACAAGCTTCTGCTACTATCTCATCTTTGTATGCTTTGTTCCACCGAATCAGCTAAAATCGGTGTATTCATGTCGACGATCAGCAGCAGTCAGGTACGTAGCGAAAACACACAAACGACAGCTTCGAATTGAAAGCTGCGTGCCTTCAAGCTAACGTTTTTACCCTAGCCACCAATTGCAGGTGGTGTTCGTGAACCGCATTGCTGAGATTCTCTATGATGCCGGCAACGAAGTTGTCATCATTCGCCCTACCATCAACCCTGATAGTCAGCGCATTCGGAGCAAGAACGCCGAAATACGAGAAATTCGCGTGGATGGTCTGCCTAGCGATGAAGACAAACAGATTTGGAGGAACTTCACGAGTATTCAGCAGTCGGTGATATTCAGAGAGCACTCGCTGATGGAGAAGGAAATCATTCGACTCGCAGGCTTGTACGAATCTGTCTTTCAAGCTGCGTGCAAAAGTAACGTTGATGGCTTAGCAGAGCATCCATCTTCTTACCTGCTCTCTTAAGGCATGCTAGACAGCCCGGACTTCGTCGAATCCATTCGACGAGAAAACTTCGACATTGTCTACACACACCACTACGACCTATGCCCGGTCGGCATCCTGCGCATAGCACAGGTTCAAAAGTTTGCCTTCCTGCTAAGCACTCCGCTCATGGAGGGTTTCGCTCGTTTGGCAGGCGTACCGCAGCCACCAAGTGTGGTGCCCGGTAAGGTTGCACATCCTTCATGTTTGCCGACATCTGACTTTAGGAATCATCTTCGACATGACCACTCACATGAGCTACTGGGAGCGTGTTAAGAACATATTTGGTCAAGGGATGATCGGTGTTTTCCGACAGCTCTACGCAAGGCGACTGACCGAACGTTTCCGCGAGCGATACGGGCCTGACTTCCCCAATATTGACGAACTGTGTCGAAACACGTCTCTTATATTCGCGAACGCTGACGAGTTCTTCGAATATCCGCGGCCAATCTCGCATAAGATCGTGTACATTGGCGGTGTCGCAACCAATAACCCCAAGCCATTAACTGGGGTGAGTTCGATTCCGTCCGATGGAGGGTAACCGACTGAAAATACGACAGCTTGAAAGGTCACGACATGTAGTAATTTCGGCCTAGAAGTAGACTTAGTATACCTACCAAACATCGTAGGTATGAATACACCCAAACAGTGACGGTCGATTTTTTTCCGTCGCTTTTGCTTTGACCGAGCACCTTTTAAATGTCGCATTTAGGAATTTGCCGAAATCGTGAAGTCACAGAAGCCAATCGTTCTTGTGTCGTTCGGCAGCGTAGCCAACTCGGAGGAGATGCCAAAAGCGTGGAAGGACGCCTTCGTCGAGTTCTTCAGCAACAACACACATATTCAGTTCATCTGGAAGTACGATGGCAGCGACGTGGACGTGCCAGAAAACGTAGTGATGCGAAAGTGGGTGCCTCAGAACGACTTGCTAGGTACTTTGCGGCAGTGTCGGCGAGTCACTGTTGTCAGTGCATAATTTAGGTTCGTCTCGCATCACTGCATTTGTGACCCACGGAGGCTACAACAGCCTTAACGAAGGAGTGTACAACGGCGTGCCCATGGTATGAGCTTTTGCAGGGGTAGCGCGAAAAAGTGTACAAGACGATTCGAAGCCTTGATCTTAGGTCTTTGTCCCGCTGTTCGCAGATCAATTCCGCAATGCGAAGCTCGCGGAGGTGCGTGGCATCGGTCGGACCGTGGACAAGGCCGACTTCTCCTCGTCCGCGCTTTCCGAAGCCGTCTCTCGAATCGTCGCGGATAAGAGGTGGGCAAGAATCACGCGTGGCTTCCGGTTCATGACCGCAGTTTGCAGGTATCGCGAAAACGCAGAGCGAATTCGCCAAATGATACGCGACCGACCCGTGAAGCCCGAGGTCACGCTGGTGGAGTGGACTCGGTTTATCGCCAAGCACAGCCCTGACCTCGATATACCCACACTCGGTTTCATCCAGTACTATTGCCTGGACATAATAATTCCCTTTGGACTGCTCTTCCTCGTCGTCAGCTCATTTCTGCTGAGAACCCTCGTTCGGTGTTATTATTGGTCCTGTTGCGAAATGGCCTTCAAAGAGCGGGTAAAGCTCGACTGATGCGTCTTGGAGAAGGTCATTCGTGACTCACCGTGCCGGTCATTGTTTACGTGCTTTTCATGGCTTTCACGCGCTATAAATAACCGTTTCGAATACTCATTACGCCTGGTGTCCGATTCTTATCTGCGCGCCAAAGTTCTTCGTTCGTCAGGATGACGTGCGGCCTCGCAGGTCTGGGCGAGCTGACCTCCCTCACTGGGCTTTTGATGGCGGCCGCCTTTACGGCTCTTCCGATCGTGTCTACAACGTCATAAAGCTAATTATTTGTTGGAGATTATGCATTCGCTGTCGCTGTTATCAGTTCTGTTCTCGCTGGAAATTACCCTGTAACGGGTGTGTATCTTGAGCTGTGCGAGCGCTCCCTGCCGCCCTACGCCGGGACTCAGCATTGCACAAAGGAACCATTGTCTGAGCACTGTTTGCGAAGGCTTAATTCTTTCCTATCGCAAGCTGGCCCAAACTTAAGGACCTTTGCGTAGCGGCAAAAGACGGTCTGAAGCTCAAATTAAACAAGTGCACCGGGAGCCACGCAACGCGGCATTTTAAGCTGGCGAATAATCCCCTCGTTTTCAGGGTGACTTTGCACAGAGATTACTCGCGAAACTCTTTCTCGTCCACCAACAGAGCGTTTTACGCAATTCGGGAAGAGACAACAAACGGGGCATCCTAAGCGCAAAGTCTGACGGAGCAAGGCACTTCTGGTTCGACATGACTAATGCAAACCTCAGTGGGCATCGGCTGCAAGCAGCAAAAATAGCTGTTTCACGCAACGGGTAGAGGGGATGCGTGCTTTGAGAGCTTCGTCGGAGATCCCACGCCATGGGTCGACCTTTGACCGCCCGATCGCTGGCCGAAACCGAGCAGCGGCTTCTGCTGCGGTGGCGGGTCGTCGGTGTGGGATACTCTTTCCATCCCGACCGAAGACGCTACCAACTGACGTAATGGCGTCTCGGTCGTCGTTGGCCGTCTAACTCACTTTGGAGGACCCGTCCGGGCCCGAAACTCCTATACTCGTTCCTGGCGTGTCCCCACACGGCTGCGATTCGTCGCATCCGAAATCGATACGCTTACCTATCTCCGCCGCGCCAACTGTCTTCTCTTCTTTGTTCCGGCCTGCTGCTGCACCTGCTGCCAGCGTCTTCCGCCACCACTGCTGACGCTGCTACCGAGCGTTCGCATCCTCGGGCCACCGCCGTCATACAGGTTTTTGCCATATTATTATGGCGTATTTCGAGACCGTCGATCTTGCGCTCAGTCCATCGAGTGTTTCTTTATTCGAAAATGGGCCGTTCGCCCGTGCGTTAGCTACCTCTTGGAGCGTGCCCAGATTTGAAAGGGATGAACTCTGCGTGAGCCTTCATGGGTAGTTCTAGGAAGATAGTTTAGGTGAGTATTTGTACTTTTACTTTAACATACCGAAATTATCCACTGGGTTATTTATTATTGTGGCCTTTCCGAAACAACCGGTACCTCCTCATGCGCACCAACAATCTTTAACTCTCTCAGTCCGATTGCTTCTGCTTCGTGTGCTTGTGGTCAGGACGATAGCCTACAGCCCACAGCCTTAGATGTTTTGCCCAAGCCGCATGAATCGTTTGCGGGCCGTACTGTTGAAAGTTAGATGATATGACGCATCGAATCATCATTGAAAGGAAGTTAAAGACACGCTCGCGGCTTCCGGTGACGAAGTGTCGGCCGCCATTCGGCGCAGCTCCGGGCTCTTCATATTCACCGCGGTTGCGGTCTCTCTGATAAGATTGCCTTCATGTTCCCGTCCCAGGGAACTCCACTAATTCGTGTGCGTATTATTTCTTTTTACTGCCTCTGCTGACATCTCTTCGCTTATCTCCCAAAAGCTTTTTGACGTTGCATGAAGAGTAGGTACGCATTTTCTGACGACGGTAATGTCGCCTCTCGCTTTGCTGCGCCTGCCCGCCTGAGAGCGGCGTACATTCGTTTAGCTCACCTTACGGCAAGGTGTCCTTTGCGATGGCCCGAATTCACTACTTGCTGAGGTACCCGCTCTCCCACGGTGCACAATTTCTACCAAGACATTGCTTGTCCCGAGCAATTCCTATTTTCTTTAGGGTCGCTTAAAATCCCATCCATTTATTATGTCCGCTGGCGGGCTCTTGTGAAACCATAGCAACATCGCATCACGCCACCCTCTCCGCTATACGTAAGCGCAACGCTCCGACGATAACTGGAAACCCACGTTTTTGAAATGCCGCCAGGACGAAGCGGTTCAACAGCCGTCGGATGCGTCCCCGACGTAGGCTCGTCCGGCTGACAAACTTCTGAGCCATTAGCCCCCCCCCCCTCTCCTAACTGGAGCGGCAGTGTATGTGTTGGTGCAGCGGGCCGTTTCCCGGCAGATAGGGCGTCCGCCTGTTCAAGTGATGACGTCACTTTCCCGCCAATGGGATGCCCTCGCCGTGGACGCCGGGAAAAGCCGACGACACGCGCTGGCGGATGCCGAGAACGGCAGCCTGGAGGCCGTCGAGGGCCCGGGCCTAACATAATCGACGACTTCGTGCACCGGCCATGGCCCGGCCATTTTCGGGGGACAAACGGTGTGAATAAGCACGAGGAGGAGAAAGAAGCCCCGTCATTATTGGCACGGGCGATTCGATTTTCGCGATGGAAGCCGCTGTCGTCATGGTCTTTCTCGAGGGGCGTCTGCAAACTGTGGCGCATGCAAGCTTTTGCTTTTGCACATTACTAGGTCACTAGTTATCCCATCCACAATGACGTTTCGAGCCGATGCATTGCAACGATGGCTCTGTCCCAATCTTGAACAGTGCCCAGCTCTGCCTTTTGTTATTTTTATCGAGGCCCATATTTGCACTTGTGATTATTATATCCAGGGAGGACCGCTTTTACGCCGACTGATTCTTAGGCTGCCTGATTCATTCACATGAATGCCCAGTAGCCGTCTGAGCTTAAATCATAGCTGCCTTGACGGATGTTGCGGGACAGACGCGCTGCTGATGAAAGGCCGCGACGCGCTGAATGCCGTTATAGTGCGTGCGCGCGACACTCGACTGCTTTGCGCGGAGTGCTCTGTTTGCTCTGTTTACCTGATCTGACCCGCCGCCGCCGCCGCATCGGGAGCTTTCCACTTGGCTTACGTCATGCGCTTCATCTTCTGGGGTGTGAGCAAAGTCAAACAATCCAAGCGGGTCGACCCCATGTTGCAAGCGTAGTCCGCATAGGAGCCAGCTTTAGCCTCAGGAACCCTGCTTAAGCTAGCGCGAGTCGAACACCAATATGTGTGTCCTTGTTTAGGCGTTTTCCAAGGTCCATGTTTCCTGCGATTTTTTATTTCCAAAAAGAACCTTTCAGAAGGGCCACGAAACGGGTCAACCGGCGGCGTCGGCCGCGGGATGGGCCCATAACAATTTGCGTAATCAATGGATTGCTTTTTGGAAGAGTGGCCATTCGCGACACGGGATGGGCACGTTTCGCTAGTGCCGGAAGGCTTCTGCAGCGCTGCGTCGCGCTACAGACGGTTTTATTGCTGCGGAAGTTGGCTTGCCGCCGATTAAGTTGTGTCGTGCAGAGCGACGGCGTCTGCGGCGCTGGATGCTTAGGTCTTTCACGCCCTAGCCTTGTTCGCCGTTTATGTCCTCTCCAGCGGAAGGTTCATTTGCGTTGAGCATTAGCGAAGCGTGCGCCGCTTCCGTGGATGTTTGGGTTTGGCAAAGCGGCAGCGTCGACGACGAGAAAAAGACCCGCGGGAGACGCCGCGTCTGGCGTGGAGTGTGCAGGTCGGACTCCAACGCGGAGAGATCGTCTCCGGCCACGTACGAAGAGAGACTCTCGGAACCGAGTGCTGTGCGCCGCTGCCGCTTCATCCGCCGCAGCTAGCCGCCGGTTGCACGGCTTAGACCGGTCGCCCGCTGGCCGGGCGGCTCGAGGCTCAGGCCTTCTTGGCCGTCCGTCCGGGCCGACATTGCCCTAGCGCCACCGCTGCTGTCGCGAAGCAGCTATTGAATCGTTCGCCGGGTTGTTCGCTGCTTTTAGTCTACTGGATTTGGCTAAACCTAATTCCACTTAAAGCCGCATCGATTGCCGAAAATTACGTGGTTGCCTACTTCGAGCCGCTGGTATGGAAGTGGCCTCTTATGTAGCCCTGTCGCAAGAAGCGTGTCGCTTCCCAAGCCTTACACTGAGCATGTTTATCGGTTCTAACGACTTGGCCAATACAACGCTGAATGAAGCACGGGCGGGTGAATGCTCTTGCTCAGCCTTGTGTTTATGATTTCCGAAACACCTTGCAACGATTCTTTGCAACCCATCCAGGGAAAAACAGCTCAAACATGACGTGAGCCCTACAATCATTTTATGTGAGTTGGTATGGAGGAAATCCGAGGACCACGTCGGGCCACTTGAAGGATGGCGCACAAGAATCTAAGGACGCAAATTTCTTTTTTTCGCCGAGAAGGGCCCGTTTTGTGGAGTAGTTCACTTGGCGGATCGAATTTCTCGCAAGTATTCCTTGTACAAAAGCTTTCATGCCTATTGTTCCGGCGGATTGCCCAGGGACTCTCTCGTGGAGGGGTCGGGAGCACGCAGCGCGGCGGTGAACCGTGGTTCGCTGCAGGCGCAGCAGCAGCAGCGGCGGTGGCGGACGGAGCTGCTCCCGAGGAGCGGGAAGTAACGAGTGCCGTGTTGTTTTAAGTGCTGAGACGTCTGCGTCGTGGGTCGTCGTTGTGTTGTGGCGGTTGTCACAAAGCGCTGGGTCCCGCTTCGTCGGTGCCAAATTCCTTTCTTTCATTCATTCATTGCTTCGAATGTTTGTAGTCTTCCTTGTTCCTCCCGTCCGTTCGCAATCCATCCAGCGCCAGCGCCGCCATCGCTCGCCTCCGTCCTTAGCGGCAATTCGCTGCGAAAGAAAGAAGTGCGCCGGTCTTTCGCCTTTGCCGCGAAAGCGCAAATTGCGCTTACTTAGCCCGAATTGTGCCGAACGCTGTTGGAATTTCGGCTCCCTCCCTCTAAGTCCTTCCGCACTGTGTACGTGTCCCGCGCTCGTTTATAGTTTTTTTTTTGACGCGCAGGATCGAACCGAATGAATCTCCCGATGGCCCGATGGCTGCGCGCCCGCTAATGTATGCACGAAAGAGCGAAACGCTTCACAGGCCAATGCCGACGCTGGCATCCCTATCCAGTTCTTCTTTGTTCTCCAAACTGTTTATACGGCGCACGTGAATGTCTGCTTGTCCTGCCTCCAGTCCGCATCACTTTACGTTTGTCCGAAAGCTTTACTCAAATTGGACGGTGCAGATGATTCTTGGCAGGAAATTTTACAGCGAATTTCGCTTCATCGGATTATTTTGTCAACGACAGCGGCTCCATGGTTGCTCTCGCGTCTGCTTTGAAGCGGTTTGTTTACGATTGTGAAAGCTTTAATCGGCATCTGCGTCATCTTTAGCAAGCTCGAATAATCCCTTCAAACCATCAGTCAACTGATCGGTGCTTATTTTGTGTTTCCTTAGATTCGACCCTTTTCCGACACACGCGTGCACGTCAAGCCAGTATAAGGCTGGTAGCTGGCTGTCAGTATAAGGTGGTCTCCTTTTGTTCATAGCGTCCTTTTTATGCTAGGCGTGTATTGTGCAATGTCGGTCTTACCAATATCGCCTGATAGCTGATCAATGACCATTGAGAACCGTGTGTCATTGTACAAGCTGCGGACGACCGTTCACAGAAAGTCGGGCCAAAGCCGCATGCGAAGTTGGACGCACTCCATGCCCCAGCGATTGACTCAGTCGATGCTTTTAGTTTCGTTATGAGCGCTCGGTTCCGGGACTGCTGCCGACAGCCCATGTAGCATTCACTGCCAGCCCAGCTGTCTTAACGATTTGCGTCGCCCGTTCAGTTCGGAGTGCCTGAAAAGGATCTTCCCCGCACCTAGACGTCTGCCCGCCCCGTCGGTCGACGCATATCACACTCTCTTACCGCCTCGATCGGTCGCGTTCAACGCGACTTCTCTCTGCGCTTTTGTAGCGCCGCGCTTCTTGTCCCCACTTCTTTCTCGCGACTAAATTTGTCAGCGGGGTTTCCGTTTCCGCCGATTAATTGCACGCATTGCTAAGCGCTGTAGGCGAGTAAACAATTCACTCTGCGTGTTTTGTCGTGCTACCAAAGTTGCGGAATTTTACTGATCACCGCGCACAATTCGATTTTTTAGAACTGTGGGACGTCGGCTCAAGCCCAGCAGCACCAGCGAACTCGGGAATCTCTTGAGTCGCCTCTCGTCCAGCAGGGTGTTATCGGATATTACGTGCCGACGGCTGTGATCATCCATCGAACGCGTCTTGCACGACTCGCGCCAGGAGTGGAACTAGCGCTGCCAGTGCAGGCCCCGCTTTTCGGCTTGGCCCTCGTCGACTTCGCGTAATTTGCAGTCTTTCGCGAGCCCTTGAAGTCTTTGCAATATGTCCAAGAAGGACGGAAATGGGGCATTGTCGGAGGAGAACAACGCGGTACGTTCCCGCTTCCGCGGCTGGCCCCATAACTTCATTATGCATGGAACCCGCAGTAGCTGAAAAGCGGGCCGTTGCCCGCCCGTCGATGCCATGTCAATCACCCAGTTCGAGCTTTTAGTTAATGGCAAATGGCCGCGCCAAACCGGAAGACAGCAACTTCGCGACGTTTCTCTACAACAAGCGCGAGGGAAAGTTGCTCGGCCGTACCGCCAAATCATGGGGTAAGAGCCGAATTACGGTGATTGACGACCGTTTTCCGCGTCCATCGTGTTGCCCAGAAACCAAAGAGCACTGTCATTCGTATCGCACCTAACTTTATGCGTTGCAGCGCAGATCACGATCTTCTACATCATCTTCTACACGTTACTAGCCGCTTTCTGGCTCGCCTGCCTTCACGTATTCCTCTCTACCATCGATCCGGAGCTTCCGCGGTATTACGGCAAAGGCACCATTATCGGTGCGAATCCAGGTAAAACATTGCTCGATTCCACTAAATCGTTGATTTCAAAGAACACATTACTTGACGCTACGCAATTTTGCACGCTTGAGGGAGGAATGAGTTTCGACTGCGTCGCGAATCATGTGTGGGAATTTGAGCGGTCAAAGGTGCGCACGAGAGGCCATGTCACTTTGACGCGGCGCGCATTGATCGCTCCCGACTAGGGCCAATCTATCACTTTACCGTCGGGGACAGGAAGTGAAATTATTGGGTTAGTTCTGACGGCGGCGTGAAGACTACGCCGATCAGCGCTCCACTTGTCCGGTCTTCATGGACGGGAGTGCACCGCTTCCGCCGTCGTCAGAGCCGCGGACCAACCAGTTCTATTTCGGGGAAAGGGATGGCGAATTTGAAACGAAAAGTTACGACATCGATTCCCCATTTCCGTCAGGGCTGCCATGAAAATACGCAGGATATCAAATTCTGACAGAATGAATGAATCATAAGAAAGGAGTTGAAAATTCGACCATAGGTGACTGAAGCTTCTATGTGATGTGCAAGAAGAGTTTGTGCCAGAGCTGTACGGTTCAAAGGCATACTTTGCATCCCATAAGGTCACTAACGATCAGCTTCGGTTTCTTCAAGATCCTCATCATACAAGAAGCTTTTCTTTGACGATGGACCGCGACTGGTGGTGATCTAAATTTCCGTTTTTAGGTGTTGGCTACCAGCCGTGGCTCAAAGAGGAACCAGAATCGACGCTCATCAAGTTCAACACTCAAGATCGAGACAGTTACTCACACTATGTGGAAGCGCTGGACAAATACTTGGCCAAGTACGAGAACGACAACAACACCAAAGAATGCGCTGGCGACAAGGGCAACAAGGATATTGTAGACGACGGCAAGGTCAAGGAGGGCAGTGATGCACAGGTGGGTATAAACAAAATGTACGCTTAGTCAGATTTAATGGAGATAAAGCATGCGGTTCTGATGGTGGCATACCTTTGTAATTCCAGGCGTGCCGTTTCGATCTTAAACCCTTCGAGAAGGAAGGCTGCAGCAAGGCGAACGACTACGGGTTCAGAGACGGACAGCCGTGCGTGATCGTCTCGCTGAATCGTCTTATCGGCTGGACCCCGGTTGACTACAGCGACAACGAAGTGCCCGAACCTGTTGAGGGCCGCTACCAGAAGGGGTCTATCGCGTTCACATGCGGCGGAATTGTAAGTGCCTCCTGGCACGTTGGCGCTGACCGTTTTCACTTTAGTACGACCCGGACAAGGAATACCTCGGCAATGTGACCTACATTCCTGAAGAGGGCATTGACGGACGCTTCTACCCGTACGCTGTGATGGAGAACTACCACCAACCAATCGTTAGTTTTTCGTCAAACTCTGTAACCGCTTCCGCCAGCTCTTAGACGACTACGAGGTTACGGTCCATAGGTGTTTTGCCTTGCAGCCCTACGTCTATTAAGCACGATTGTTTGTGGGCAGGAGTCGATAGGGCGATGCATGATGCTGCTTGTTTTCCTTGTGTACTTTTGTGGGGCGTTTTTCCTAAAGCAATGCGAAACCACTGGGTGCCCAAGCGACTCGGTGGGCCCGCTGGGAGCACGCCTGACGTGTCACGTCCAGCCGAAAGTGGTGGGTAGCTCAGATATTTCTCAACTGCCTTGAGCTCATTGATTACGTCACACTACCAGTGACGTCTTTTCATAGAATGGATTGACTCTGGCAAGTTCTTCCAATACTTTCCTAGTAGTGGGTCAGTTGGGGCGGAAACTTAATGCATTCCACTTTCCACTATTCTACTAGGGGAGGCTGGGGAACACACTGGGCTTGTAGCTTAGTAGTGAAGGCTTGTTTCTAGCCTATTACAAAAGTTGTTACATCTAAGAAAGTACCCGAAGCGCAAGAAGACGCAGGCAATTGCGTTTAGGCGATGGTGAAATTCACAAGTCTGCCGAAGAACCGTCTCGTGATGGTGGAGTGCCGCGCGTACGCGAAGAACATCGTGCAGGACACCGAGAGCAAGCAAGGCATGGTGATCTTCGAGATACTGCGCGAGGACTTCGAGCCTAAGAAGGAGAAGGACGACTGAGACAACCGTCGTCGGGAACCGCTCGAGCAACAACACCCACCGAGATCGTGCACGCCTCGAAACTCCCTTTCTGACGCTCATGTTCACTGCTAGCCTTACTAGGAAGAGTCTTATCCGTTTTTATCTGCATTTCGCTTGCTATTTCGTCTTAGAAAGTTTGGTTTAAAAACTGTGCAAGCGTAGTGCACTCAGCATTCTTAGCGACAAGGCCAGGGTACATATCGTGCACAGTGAAAACGCTAAGAATGCTGATGCCTGTTGTTATTCGGTCGTCGTGAGACGATTACACGGGTGCTCATAATAGTGTTTTTCGTTTTGACTCCCATGCAGTTCCCTCTAGTGGCGAATTCTGGGAGTGTCTTGACGGAACATTCTCCTTCTCTCTTCTACTGGCGCCTTCGCGCTTCGGCGTGATGCGTCTCACCGGTGGCTCTACTTCACCTGTCGTTACTCGGACTCTCTTACTACCTTCACGACGCAGATGCTAGGCAGCTCCCCAATCAGGCAGGAGCGAAATTTCGACTAATGCTAACTAGCTTGGCCTCAGCATCTGCGTGCGTGATTGTTCTCGGCACGGTTCCCATGCTGTGCCATCCATTCGCGCAGAACAAAACCCGCCGTACTCCGCAAGCCGACCGCTTTATGCTGCCGGGTCCTCACCCTCCCTCTCTGTGTCCCGTTGCTCTTCGTCGTCGCACTTTTCACCGCTGCATCCACACATTTCATTGCTCCACGCCTTCTCTCTTCCACTCACCGTGACTTTCCTCGTAGACGAGTCGTGAGAGTCGCAGTGTGCTGATACGTGTTTAACTATTCCAGTCTCTTCCTACCGTTGTCCAGCAGTTTTTTCGTAGCGGATAACCTAGTGACATCGTCCGAAACGCCCTAGACAAGAATCTTACGTTTTTTGCAAACAACCCACATGCCTCCATCACGTTGTCCAGGCCTCAGCGCCAGCATCCTCCTCTAGGACTACAGTTAGAGATTTCAAATCGTTTAATTCGTTGAACCACCTGGATTAACTGCTTGTCGTTTATTAGGTGACCGTATCTCTACTTCCTGTTCCGTTTCGAGATTGTCTAACAAGTTTAACAAATAAAAAGTTTCGTAAGCTACTGCCACAACCATGGGCTTCTGGTATCGTGCTCAGGAAATCGAGTGGATTGAATTAGTTTCCAGTCAGCCATGACACAGCTGGAGTTTACGATGAACTTATGCGACATCTTTATGAACGAACTTGTTTACTGCCTGGTTGCCTACTCCAACCCCTCGGCAAACCCCTCCATACGTTCGAGCCGAACGAAAACGTCCTACCGTCGCAGAACGGATAACGGTTTACGTTTTACTGGGAAAGCGTTTGATGCGATCCCATGCCATAGCCGTATCGTAGGCCTAAACTTTCAAAACAGTAGATACTTCGAAGCATAGCAGAGGTCGCGGAGATGGTGTGTCATTAGGAATATTTTATGGCAAGTACTGCAGGAAATGGTATCTAGACAAGAAAAAGGAATACGCCGCGAGACCATGCTTGAGATGATTGCGACGACGCTAGTCCTTCTTGGCGTGTTCGTCCAGCGTAGGCTGATGTTTGGGCGGCTCGATGACGATGCTATCGGGCGTGACGATCGGCGTGTTGCTAAACATTACTTTATCCGACGGCAACGAATAGCGATGCGAGGCTAACGGGTTATTGTGGGAAGAGTCCGACTTAAACACGGGCCTAGGCTATCGACTAATCCTACTTGAGGTATAGGTGGAAGCCAGTCCAAGCATAAAAAACACAAAACTTACGACAAAACGAGAGGCAGCACTACTGGTACCGGCTTCGCCATTCGCGAGGGACGTCGTACTCGAGCCGGCGTTGGCTGTGGCGACGGAACGGCAGAAAGTTTATCCTAGAATTAATGTGTAGAACGCATCTTGCGCCGCGAGCTTACCGGAGCGCAGGAGAGGGAGGAATTGTGGAACCGCCTCTTGGTCTTCTTCTTCCTCTGAGAGCGGTGCTGGTAGTTCTTGACGATGCGGCGGATGCCAACGGAAATGTAGAATATTATCACGACAAAGACGACTGCCAACACGAAGCGAACCACCGAGCTCAACTCGTCTGGCAAGAGCTTCGAGCTGTCAGCGGGCTTGGTACCCGGAACATTGGCTCTGACGTCCGCTTTCTCCGTTGTGACTGTGAAAAACTCCTGCATGAACGACGGTTTGCTAAAGCGTAACCATCAAAGAATCTCAAAAACACGACAAACCTGGGCTGCCTAGGATCAGGGCACTTCATCCACCAAATGAGAAACCTTCGAAGCGAGTCCTCCACGCGCCAGTAAGCAGGGCCAAGCAGCGAATGGAGAGCGCCATCCGCGGTACTACGAAAGGCCATCGTAAGTATAGATGACGGTACATCACACTCCTACTTTAAGTGACGCAGAATTTGAATGAGTGCTCGAACCTGTTGTGCTCACTGTCCTTGATGCGCCATCGGCAATGTGATACTGATACAGCAACATGTGACGCAGGCATCGACTGACCATAGGCGCTTGTATTCTTTTCTAGGAAAAGCTTTAACAACTTATAGATTAATAACTTCTTTTGCAGTTCCTTTTCCTGCATTCCGGATACTCGTGCTTCTTTGTCAAGTCTTGAAAGTTGAAACTTGAAAACTCCCATGTCGTTAACACATTGCCAGACAGTTATTGTTATTTGGCCCATGTGCGTTTTTTTACGAAACCGATAGGTGTCGAACGGAGCATGCTTAAGCTCTCCATTGATATAAATTTTGAAGGCCACTCTTGTGCATATTTTACACTCAGTAATTTGCCGGTTTCAGATGAGCTCGAGCACCACCGAGACAGACAGCAGCCGTGATTCAAAAGACGCGGTAGCGATGGCGGATGACGAGCAATCAATGACGGACAATTCGACGCATTCCCACGATGGCAACGCACCCAACAAAGCGGAACTTGGCTCGAAGAGGAAGCTCACAGAAGAAGCGGAACCGACGAACAGCAACCCAAAACAGAAGAAAGTATCGGAAGCAAGCGCCGGAGACTCAAACTGTCCGATATGCTTGAACACTCTAAACGACGCTACGGTTCTTAACGCGTGTCCGCACGTATTCTGCTACGAGTGCATCTGCGAGTGGCTGAAGATGAAGGCCGAGTGTCCACTGTGTAAGCGGTCGCTCCAGAACCTCAAGCACAACCTGAACCTGGAGGTAGACGAAAAACCGACCTTCGAGTCTTCTGGAGATAGGCACGTCCCGCTCAACATGTCGGTTGGACTTAGCCCTAATCACTTTTAGCGAGAATATCAGCGAATTACGCAGCACATTTGAGCTGGAGTCGATACGCTCTTCCACGTCGTACGCAGCTGAGGTGGAGCGCTTTGCGGTGACGGAAGTGATCCAACGCGTAAACCGAGAGTTGGACTTCATTCGGAGTGTGAACAACACCAGCTACACAAGGTGCGTGGAGCAGAGTAGACGCTCGATGCTTACCCCTTGCTTTAGAGACCAAACCTACAACGAAAGAGTTGAGCACCTGCGTCACGAGCTCCACTGCTACGAAGAACTGCTGCAAATGTTTGATAACGCATCAAGGTAAGCGTGCCTCGGATACTAGGGCTTTCCTCGTTGCATCTCACATACCTCCGTTGCATTCAGGAGCGAAATCTTCGACCATCCCTGCTTCCGACGGGTCATCTACATTCGCAATCTCACGCCACGAGCCATTACACCTGCTCGATTCGCACTGGCATTCACACCCATGTATGTGCGGGAGAACGAGGCGGCAGTCCGAAGTCACATTCTGCGCTTTGTCGTCCGAGACATCACCGCGACGACTGGCAGCGTAGGTGACTCATCCTTGATTTATCGCTGCAAAGCGCAAATCCAGGACGTAATCGACGTGGACTTGGTGCTGGACAAGATTATCAGCTATCTGAAGGGCGAAATCAAGCGCCTCGACATAACGACGTTTCTGAATTCGCGGGGAATGCGTCATCCGCATCACTTCCTCAACAACCTTCAGCACTTCGGAGAAAGCGGGCAAACGCTGCAAGTGTACGACCAGAACACCGAATACGTGTAGGTTTTCGGCAATGTCTAGGCTCAAAATCGTCGAACAACCGTGTTGTTTAGGCCGCGCACAGAGATGCACAGGTTCCACCGTCAGACGGACGACGACGTGATAATGATGGGAGAGACGTACAACAACGATGTCCAGGTGGTCGGAGGAGCTCAGCGCGCAGAGCGACAGGCCCACTTACAACGCGAGTTCGACAATTTGGCCAATCGCCGGCGCATCCAGTAAGCATAATCTTAATAGAAGTCTGTGCTTCTGTCAAGATTAAGTTTCCAAATATTACGTTCTCTTCTGTATGTTTAGGCAGCGCAATGAAGCCCTAGGGTTCGGAGGTCTCGTGGAACCCTCTCGACAGCGTCTGTTTTCTCCAAGGTGAGCAAGAATAACGAGTACATCTTGGGGACGCTAACACAGCACGCATTTTAGACGTCAAAGTCGACACCGAAGCGACGAAGTACTGCAGTTGGAAAGCGAATCTGAAGACTCCGACTCAGACGTCGAGGTGATGCGTCATCAGCGCCCAAGCCCGCCGAGGGGCGTGTCTGGAGGCAGCAACAGGTTTGTCACAGTAGCATCTATCTTGACCAGTTTGCGATTTCAGACGCGTCATGGCGAATCGCAGCACTCCGCGCAACCATGATCCTTCCGTCACAGAAAACATTAAGTACGTTCCCCTAGAAAACCTTCATTTAATCGCGTACTATTTAGCCGCCTTCGAAGCAACTTCGCCGCAAGCGGTTTTCCTGGCGAGCGTGGCTCCATGTTCCGCAACTACGATACTACATTCAGTCGTCCGCGCAACTCCAGTCGCGATGTGTCGCCGAGAGCAGACCGACGACAGCGTCGTAGTTCACCTCCGCCAGCGCGTCACCATCGTGCCCACGGGTCGTTCGATTCACGGCTGAACAGCACCGCTCCAGCAGAAGTCAGCAGCGGCGACGAGGACGTCTACACGCACTCGTCATGCCGACTTCCCCGAGTGGCGGGCAGTTCGGTATGAGTTGAAGCTTTTTGTATGGCCCTGTCCTTTACCTCTTGCCTACAAGATAACGTTCACCAGTCGCGCTGTTTAGGCGCTCAATTTGCCGTCACCAAGATACCAGCAGGGATACGGCGTCGACATCGGCCAGTCGAGCGGCCCAGGATGGTTTCAGCGTTCTTCACTGATGGACACGCTACGCAACTTTCTTGGAAATGCGTCTGCGACGGCAGCCGGTCCCAGTGCCATGAGCTACGCTCCTACTTTTGGTTACGCCGGCAGAATGCACGCACCTGCAGGTAGCGCTCATCTCCCGCCTCCACAGGTCGCTTCGCAATACCAACCAGGAGAGCATGGCCCATCGGGCGACAACGCGCCGAGTAACGACGAGCATGTACACGACAACGATGATGTTGAGGTCATCGACGTCGACGACGTGGAGGTTATTCGAGGTAACGCTCAGCTCGCAGACCGTAAATTACTTCACGTGCTTAGAGCCAAGAAATCAGCGTCAGATGCGTTACGGACACGAGGAGCATATGGACGTCTAAACACCGGTGCTAACTCTCATTGCGCTACTGTCCCATTATCTGTCATTCATTTGCAAGAATAAAATCGCCTTTTGCAATATCCCCCATGAAGTACATTGGATATTCCACTAAGCAGTGCCACCAAGATTCTCAGTCGGGACTGCTATAACGTCTTGCGTTGAGATGAGTCGGAAGGTTGCCTCGTTCTTCGTCAACAAAAACCCGCGGAACATGGAAATGCTGCGCTTGCAGCGGAGGCCCACTGGCTGGTCGTTCGAGAAGAATCGTGATCTGAAAAACTTCACTTACAAGTGCGTGACAGTAGATCGTCGTAGCCACCTACGAAAATGCAAAACGCAATTAGGCCCTTGCGTCAAAACCGCGTCTGTTTAGAGCTGTGTTTGGCCCGTCCAAGGCACACATTGACGCCCACATAGTCCACCACGAAAACGGCATTGTGCTGTCCGCGTCAACAAGGGAACCGGAGATACACATCCAGTTGCAAAGGTAAAGCCCATAAGCATGCATGCGCAGCAACGAAGATATACGTCTTAGTACTGCCGACAGGCATGCCGCCTACAACATCGGACGTGTGCTCGCGGACAGGTGCCAGCAGAGCGGAATCTCCTACTGCATCGCCGGAGCGGTGAAAGAAGAAGTCGAACGCAGTCAGCGGGTTCGTGCAGCCGAGTTGCGCTCCGTACTTACCCTGTTACGCGTCTAGAAATCGGCATTCTTCAAAGCGCTAGAGGACGGTGGCATCAAGCTGCAGGAGCCGGAATCGATTCCGCACTCGCACATGAACGATCCGAACCTCACCTGGGAGCGGTTCCCCATGCAGCACACTCGAGAGGACAAACTCGACGAGATAGACTTGAAGATGAAATATTAGGTCGTTACTACATAGTGCTTGTTGTCACTTGTTTTATCCGTCTCCTGCATTAAATTTCCAAATCCAGAAAGAAAAGAAGCCGATCTTTTCCGGAGAATCAAAACCGTAATGCATCGACGCGTATGAAGTTAATTTCAGTGAGTCGAGGTGCTCACTTGGATTCCGAACTGCTTGCAATGCATCCAGAATTCGACATTTGCCACTCGGACACACTTTGGTATGCTTAGTTCGGCTGTGAGAAACCAATGAACCAGCGTTCTTTTGGGTTAGCATGCAAATTGTACTGCTTAGTTTCCGATAAAAGAGTGAGACTTTAGCAAGGAACATCACTTTCGTACCTTACACGCGTTGTGCTGTTCTACCGCTCTAAGCGATCGTCAGCAGTTTCAACCGTCTCATTCGTCAGCTAACGACTTCAGCCACGATGAGCGAGGACAGGCGAGATCTCAACGACCCAGCGGATGCAGCGAAACCCGACGGAGTCCATCAGTACGACGGACAGAACGACGAGCAGAACGACCCGCAGACCGACCAGCAGCAGACCGACGCCCACGACGACGAGCAGAACATCGAGCAATTCGCCGTCATGCCGCCAGAAGAACCGACGACGAACCCGGAGGAGCAGGAAGCGACCACCGACAGGACCAAGGAACAGCAGATGCCAGACCCGCCGATGGACCCGCCAGAGCCGGACGAGCGGAACACTCAGCCATCCACGCAGCCGAACAACACGGACAAGAGCAGCCGACACGAGCAGTCGCCACCACAACCACCAGCCGAGCCCGTCGAGGTCGACCCCACCAAGGGCATGACTCATATGGAATCCTTCCACGGCATGATTCATCCCGAGGACGCGAAGAAACTACTCACCAAGCCAGGTAAGCTCTCCTTTCCTCGATTTTTCGCCTCTTGCGTTTCCGCTATCTCCTTCCGAAGATTCGTTCGCTCTCTTAGGCGACTTCGTTGTGCGCACGGAGGACCACCCGGAAGGACTCCGCGTGCTCGTCTGCGTCTTCTGGGACGGCCAGGAGCAGGAGTTCACGGTGCAGCCAAAGGAAGAGGGCGTCACCATCGACGGCACGACGTTCAAGCCGACCATCGCCGAGCTCGTCGACCACCACGAGCAGTGCTCCATCCCGCTGAACGCGCGAGGCGTGCGTCTTCTGTGGGCGGTGCCGCATCAGGTAGGCTTTCTTCCCTTTTGCTAATCGAGGCGGGCCTTCGTTTAGGACTGGGAGCTGCGCGAACGCGACCTGAAGCTGGGAAAGAAGCTGGGCGAAGGCGCGTTCGGCGAGGTCTACAGCGGAACGCTGATGCTGCCGAACGGCCAGTCGGAGAGGGTCGCCATCAAGCGGGCCAAGCAGGGACTCAACCGGCAGGCGCTGGACGAGTACATGAAGGAGGTTAGTTTGGCTACCTGGTCCACTTTGTTAAATGTGTGCACCGATTGCTTTAGGCGCGAATAATGCGCGGCTACCGCCACCGGAACATCGTCTGCTTCCGCGGGATCGCGGCCGAGAACGAGCTCTTGATCGTCATGGAGTACGTCCGAGGCGGCGCCCTCGACTCGTTCCTCAAGCGCAACGTCGGCAAGGTCTCTCCGGCTTGGAAGGCCAAGATGTGCTTCGACGCGGCCAGCGGTCTCCAGTACCTCCACAAGAAGGGATGCGTCCACCGGTAAGCACCATTAAACATGGAAAAACCATCGTAATCATTTCAGGGACATCGCTGCACGCAACTGCCTCATCGACGAGAGGAAGCGCCTCGTGAAGATCTCGGACTTCGGTCTCTCCGGCGTCGGTGGGCAGACCCTCGACCGCAAGAAGGCGGCTCCCATCCGATGGTAAGCTCCTAGCAGTCGCACCCGTAAGTTGCTCGCATTCGTCGAGTTTAGGCTGGCTCCCGAGGTGATCACGCAAGCGTACCACGACAAGCCCGCAGACGTCTGGGCCTTCGGCGTGCTCTGCTGGGAGATCTTCTCCGACGGAGAGATGCCCTACAAGGACCTCACGCTGGCGGAAGTGCGCGACCGCATCGTCAAGGAGCCCAACTTCCGCCTCACGCTGCCGCCGAGCTGCCCGCCGGACATCCGCGACCTCGTGCTCCGCTGCTGGCAGTCCGACGTCCGCACTCGCGCCACCATGGACGACTTGGCCAAGGGCCTCAACCGCTACTCCGGCCAGCGACGGTAAGCCATTTTGTAAAACATCCTAATGGTCGGAGGATTTCAGACCGCCACCGCCAGGTGCCGCCAACAACACGCTGAAGACGGAGCCGACGCAGCAATCGGCGCCGATGCAGACCGCGAGCAAGCCAGCCCCGAAGTCGCCCTACTTCAAGAAGCGCGCGCCCGTCCTGAGTCAAGGCAACGGCAGCCGAAAGACGGCACCCGCCCACCGCAGCAACAAGGCCTCCGCGCCGGTCCACCAGCGAAGCAACGTCAAGCCCGCGGCTCAGACTCCGACCAAGAAGAAGATTTCGCCGCGCCCTTCGGCCCAGCCGCGTCCCGCTCAGCCCAACACGAAGCGCCGGGAGCCCGTCATCATCAGAGCGCCGAGGACGGGACAGCCGCAGCAAACGGTATGTTCTTCTCTTTGACATCGACTAGAGCCAATAAGTCGTCTGATTTCAGAACCAGTCGCGAGTGAACCGCAGCAGCAAGAAGTCGCGGAAGAGCACCAGGTAACTCGTCACTGGACCGCGCAAGAGATCTCTACTGGACGAAACCCTCTTTGCCGTGTAACTAACATTTACGCCGAATAAAGTACTTCAATAGCACAACTTGTCTTGTATTAGTTAGCATTTTTGCAAAGATCGTGCTAGTTGTGCGCTTAGTTGTGGCTTGGTTCTTCTATTTTGAGACTTGCATTGCTTGCTCGGTGTTGGATCGTTGGTATATGGAGCAGAGGTTTCTAGTTTGCCACTTCACACCTATTTGTATCACTAGTGGAGGAGCCGCCTAGGGTAGACCTTCGTTATATTAGAGCTTCATGACATCCCTCAGCTTGACTGTTATGCGTCATACATGTATCATGTCGTGCAGTCTTCTTGCGGATTTCGCATGGCATTTAGCAAGCGAATATGGCATTTAGAAAAGAGTTGGCATGCATACACAGGCATAACTGAATCACCACTACTCACCCAGCACACATCAAGTGCCGGCACCGCATCCTTTTTACGGAGAACCGGAAAAAGGTGTTAATCAAAAGTGTATTACGTTGACGTTCTGGTTTATTGACTGACGAGTAACTGGTTCAGGGTAATCATTGATACTTTTTATTCTCTTCAGCCGTTAATTAGTTCTGCAAGTGAAGGCCTCGCTGAAAACAATACGGTATGTGTAGATTGAAAGAGATCAACTGAGATCAATCACAGATAGGTCGGGACTATGCGACTAAGCGCCCAGACAGGCGTACGAATAACTTTGCGGTAATAAGGCTATCGACTGGCACATCGCTTGGGCTACCAATCTTGCAAAAGTCCGTTGACGAGGTATTGTGCCAAAAGCAGAAAGACGAGCAGCGTGAGGTTGTTCTGGGCGGCATCGCAAGCAGCAGAGGCCGTCGTACGCACTACCGGTGAAACTGTGGCTTCCAGCACACGTGGAAGTGCGGGGCAGACCAGTTCGTTAGACGCTTCTATCGGAACGGCACCACTACCAATAGGCTGAAAAGATGCCGGTATAGTGTAGCGTTTCGAACATTGGTAATTCAGAAGAAGAATATGAGTCATGACTTTTAGGTTTAATCAGGGCGATTACGATTTCCGAAGCCAGACCCTGACTTGCAAAATCGGTGTCGTGAAAACCCTTGCTTGAGCAACAGACCGAAATTCACATACCGAGTCTTCATCGTCCGGAGAGGCACCGTAGCCACTCCCTTCGGCGTTGCCTTCTAGAAATCATACTAGTGAAAAGGTGAAAGGGCAGAGAAGTACAACGACTGACAAAGCTCGATTTACCCGAAACGTGTCTAGCGCCATTCCCGGGTGCTGGTCGACCATCGTACGCAGCGTCCACGAGGTTTGCCAGCATAGCAAATCGGAGCTTCTGATCGAGAAACATGTCTAAAATAAATTCGTTACGCTTGATAGGTTTTCGCACGACTACCTGGAACTCCTTTGTAAGATCGTCCGAATTCCGGGTTACACCTTTGCAATGCTACGCCCTCAGGTGCTTCGCCGCTGTTGTAGGGTGCTGATGCTGTGCCATTCCAGCAGTGCTCGTCGTCAACTGAGGCGAACGCGAGGTCGTCGCAGATCGTAACTGGAAAGTTCTTCCAGACAGCTTTGAAGCGAAGCGCCTGAGAAGAATAAGTTCCTTATTGCCGACTGCTTGGCGTGGACGTACCTTGTCTACGAAACTGCCGATATCTCTGCGGAGCTCGACTGTCTTCGAGAAACGCTGCTCGGCCAGGCGGATCTCGTCTTGCTGGGAACCAGCGTCGTCCACGACTGTATATCTGTCGCCAGATTCGATCGTATCCCTTCGTAAGCGAAACCCGGACGTGAAGCACTCCAAGAGAATCTAAAACCATGTGCGCTACATGACTGCCCGTCTGCAGGAGCCTTACGGTATTGGAGACTTCTGGACCTTTCTCCTGGAACGTCATGATTGCCTCCGAGATTTGTACGGGCACAGGCGGAAGGACGGAAAACGGATTGTATGCGCTCTTCAAGCGACCCGACATCTTCACCACGCTTTCTAGAACGGTTTCACTCGCTAGGGATATCATCGTCAGGAATGGAAACATTTTATGACGGGCGGGGACATGACAAATTTTCCGACGCTGGATCACTGCCCCATAGCGAGCTAAGGACCCCACTGAGGTGCTGTGCACTTGGTCGTATAAGAGGTGTTAGTTGCTGTTGGTGCTTTGAGTAAATATGACGCCGACGCTGCGGCATATTAGCGGGTCATATGCTGCGCTCCGATGCGCGGGACAATAGCGCAGGTCGCGTAAAACGGCACCCAGGAGGTCTCCCGCGGGATAATCTCTCCCTTCGAATACAGGCGTGCCGACGCACCCATAATTTCGGCACTACGCAAAGGACGCAGGTTGTGCGCATGCAATAAGCGTCCTCTTTTGAACGGGAATTGGACTTCTTCAGCAGAAAGTGATAAAAACCAAATCATAGTCGTAGCCGGAGTACTTACCAATCAAGGCGTTCCATTCGGGCTCGAGTTCTGCCAACTCCGCAAGGCATCCCTTGAAGACATTCTTACAAAACGTCCTACACGGCCTGAGCGAGGGGCTTTCTCCAGAGCAGAGCGTGCAATGCTGGCTTCGAACAATAGCGGAAACGCATTCCGCCGACAGCGAATGCTAAAGCGCTAAGGAGTCGGGTTTCAGTTCCCCGAAGTGTACCTGAATGACCGTTCGCAGCTGGTCGGCTGTCTTCTCAAGTGCTCGGACAAACGCTGACCACGCCACAAATGTGCGCTGAAGTTGAATACCGATCTTCTTTGGAATGGAGCCGAACGGGCGAAGCGACTGCTGCATGCGAAGCATACACGTTTTCTCCTCCTTCCCGATACGCTTCTAAATTGCGCCATATACGTACCACAACAAAATGCACAAACCAGACGTACTAGTGGGTTGAGTAAAGAAAACTCCACAACGTAGATGTCGCTAAACAGTCTCTCCAGCGAGTTCTTCACGGACGAGTGCGGTCGTTCTACGGCGAAGGACTGATTGAGTTCATCGAAGAACTGGTTGAAAATCTAAACATTCGGCCCATTAAACTTGGCGGCTCAACCACGATTTTCTGTAACCGCGAATGGGAGATCTATTATGATGTGGTTTGCTTCCGCTTGACTAGTCATGCCATATTTTCCAGTTGGGCCTCTCTATTCACCCACTTAACCCCAAGGACGTCGCTCTTGCGCCATTGTCCCGATGCATGAGAACCCAATATAGAGTGGTCATCGCGACAGTAATCCGTATTTGGCGGGTCATCGGAAGTCTCACTTCAGTGGCACACCTTCCGGGGGATTATGATAAGCATCTTTGGGCTCCCATTCAGCACCAGTGGACGTGGGTCCGTTTCTTTTCACGGAGAAGATCCTTGTTGGAATTTGTGATTTGCTTATGCCCGGACAGACCATCAGCGTGCTTTGTCCGCTCGCGGAAACAACGATTTTTATGGACCGGATGACCCACCTTCGCATTCGAGGTGTAGAACGGTCCGTAACTTCTGGAGAACAGGTGGTGCAGCTGCCGCTTCGCGTCGCGCATCGCCTCGAGGAATGCGTCTAAACCGTCAGTTCATGCACAGCAGTGTGACCATCTGGACAGGCAGCGCAATAAAAATGAACCTACCTCGGAATCTCGATGCGTACTCCTCGAAGATGTTCTGCATCCCCATCACATGGCCGTGAATAAGCCTTTCCACTTCTGACCGAGCGCTTTGCTGCATGTGGGCCTCCATCTCACGCGTGCAGCAGGTCGGTGAAGTCGGCTTGCACACGGATAGGTTTCCATCTAAAGAGGTAATGTCATGACGTAATTTACTGAGGATACTCACTGTGCTGTGGCTCGCTTGGTACATCCGTGAAATGCAATGGCGATTCGACGATAAACGCACACGTAGACTGCGCGAAAGCAGTGCTTGAGCAGAGCAGCATCGAAATTAGTAAGACGACAACAGATCCGTCGGCGGGTACAATGCTGTTTTCGTGAGCAATAGTGAAATGGCAGTTTAGCATTCTCCGACCATAGGGCTAGTCGGAGTTAAGTGCGCTAAATTAAAGTTTCACGTAATATCCCGAATGCATAAAGGAAAGCTTGATTGAACAACAAATCGCGCAACACATAATCGAGCGAAAGTGCATTAGCCGGATGCGGCTCTTACCGCAGAACTGTTAAGGCAGGGCATGGGGTCAATTGTTCGTGTGGCAGGCGGATGTGACGCATTCCCAGGCACGGAGCGGGTCATCCATAATGGCCGGCCCGTCAGCGGTTTTCCCTGGCGACGATCCGTTCTGTTCTGCCGCCGCAGCGGCACCGCCTCCTGGATCGCACAATCGCCACAACGCGCACTAATTGGCGGGAGAAAGTCCCCGTGCACATTGTTTTCCACTCGCGCCGACGCCCACGAAAGGAGTGACAGGTGAGAAGAGGTTTTCGAGGGTCTTCGAACGGCTTTAAGGACTGCCGACTCAAATATTTGCCATGCGCCTGAAGCCCGTTGGTGGGTAAAATATGATCGGCAAGGTGGTTTTGGCCTTTAAGCTAGCATTTATTATTTAAAAATCGTCGGTGGCCGAACCCCGACATTTATTACTGCCCATTCTGTACGCGATGCATAAAGAGCAAAAAATAAGAGGAGAGTACGTTTCTAAAACCAAAACGTGATACGAATCCAACTGTACAAATGGTAAGGCAGGAGCTAACGTCTGACCGTTAACGGCACAAGAAAGGCAGAAGTGCTCGGTTCTAGCTCCTTCCAGCGCAACAGAAGGAGCGACCGTCTTTCATGTGAGCGGAAGGGAAGAGCGTCTGCAAGTTTTTTTGAACAGACCGCGTCCCCAAAACGCATCTGCCTTTCGCGTTCCTACAGAAAGTTTCCCAAGCCGAAAGGTCACTTCACACCCACAACGTTAAGAAGTGACGCGCGTCACCAACGTCTAAGAGGCTATATGACTCGCTATGTTAACGACAGCCGTTGGCCGCATCTTCGCTGATGGCAGACCTAGAGGGCCGTAAAGCAATTTACAAACCGCGCGAGTCGTTGTCATATTGGAGGTCGCTTTTGTTTTTCGCTCACCACTGAATGATGTCCCCGGCGACGGACTGCGCGTGGGTCATTTTGATGTCACGTTTTACGACACGATACGAGACGCTTCTGTCGCGACAAACAGACGCGCGGACTGGCATTCGTTGTGCCGCGCGGCACTGCACTGAGCGGCTTAGCGTCGTGATTTCGGTACGCGGATTTGCCTACGTTTTACGGCGCTCGGCAACAACCCTTCAGGCGCCTTTGTCTTGCCGTGTCGGCAAACGCCCTCGCTCGGCGGCACTCTTTAGACTCTCCGGACGACCATTATCAAATTTGAGTGGACAACGGACTTGCACTTGAGGCTATCGGTCATTCACCACAAAAAAAGACGCAGAGGATGAAAGAAACGAAATGTCGGAACTTGGCACGCTGCGTAGATCTTTATGTGACCAATGCAGAGTGGTATGCTGTTAGGACTTATGTACCTCCACAAGCCCGAAGAAATTCAACGACTCGAAGCTTACAGCAGCATGAGGAATGTATCTACGCAGACACTATGTACAATACTAAATTTTAGCCCAATTGTTTGGCTAGGAAAAATGACCGCTCAAAGTGAAAAAGTTTGCTTCCTGCTTCCTTCCGTGCTACATGCCATACCGAGCGGTATGCACGCATGCACGTAGCTGTTAAGAACGGATGTTAGTCCAAACACTCATATACCTAACGGGGCTGGTATTCCTAACGGAAATCCCAAAGTTTGGCGCTTTTGAGACGAGAACTTAAAATCCGAAGAACTAGGAACAGAACTAAAGCTAACTAGAACTAATAGCATTCTCCAACAAGCACTAAGGCTCAGATTCTTTACAGCGCGAGTTCGTGTGTAAACCAAGGGTAGGTGCTTTATTCTAGACGGCATATAGCCAACATGTGAGTACAGGCATACGATTAGGCGGCGGCGGCCTGCTTTGCCTTCATGAGCTTCTTCAGACGTTCTGCATCGTTGACGCGCTTCTGGCGGAACTGCTCGCTCACTTTCAACTAAACGCTAGCGGTTAGTGGACGCGTCAGGTGGGTGGGGACTAACCTGGCGAATCGTGAGGCGCATGTCGGCGTTGATCTCCAGCGACGCGCCCATGTTGACGTCGCTTGCGGTGATGCCCTTGTAGCCGGGAGCGGAGAAGATGGTCAGCAGGTGGCACTCGGCGAAGAAGGCGTATCCGTGCAGCGGTGCCTAAATACGATATCATTTTGCAGAGTGCGGCACACTTACCTGATGGCCGCGGATTACGAGGTCCACGCCGAGGCGATCGCAGATCTCCTTGACGGCCTTTGCGGTGAAGAGCTGGCCGATGCCCTGTCGTGGCTCTCGCTCAAGGTTCGGCCGGAACTGNGCCCGTCCTGAGTCAAGGCAACGGTAGCCGCAAGACGGCACCCGCCCACCGCAGCAACAAGGCCTCCGCGCCGGTCCACCAGCGAAGCAACGTGAAGCCCGCGGCTCAGACTCCGACCAAGAAGAAGATTTCGCCACGCCCTTCGGCCCAGCCGCGTCCCGCTCAGCCCAACACGAAGCGCCGGGAGCCCGTCATCATCAGAGCGCCGAGGACGGGACAGCCGCAGCAAACGGTATGTTCTTCTATTTGACATCGCAGTTAAGTGAATGACTAGGGCCAGTAAGTCGTCAGATTTCAGAACCAGTCGCGAGTGAACCGCAGCAGCAAGAAGTCGCGGAAGAGCACCAAGTAACTCGTCACTGGACCGCGCAAGAGATCTCTACTGGACGAAACCCTCTTTGCCGTGTAACTAACATTTACGCCGAATAAAGTACTTTAATAGCACAACTTGTATCACCATTTTGCAAAGATCGTGCTGGTTGTGCGCTTATTTGTGGCTTGGTTCTTCATTTCGAGACTTGCATTGTTGAATTGTGGTTGCTCGATCGTTGGTATGGAGCAGAGGTTTCTAGTTTTCGAGTGCATATTGCTTTTGTATCACTGGTGGAGGAGCCGCCTGTGGAGGCCTTGCTTCGCTAGCTATGGAAGAGTTAGAGCTTCGTGACATCCCTTCCATAGCTACAGCTTGACTGCTTTATGCATGCATGCATCATACATGTATCATGTCGTCTTCTTGCGGATTTCGCATGGCGTTTAGCAAGCGAATATGGCATTTAGAGATTCAGAGTTGGCATACATGCACAGGCATAACTGAATCACCACTACTCAACCCAGCACACATTAATGTGCCGTCACCGCACCCCCTTTATGGGAGACCTGGAAAAAGGTGTTAACCAAAGTGTATTACGTTGACGTTCTGGTTTATTGGCTGACGAGAGGGCAATCACTGATACTTTTTTATTCTCTTCAGCCGTTAATTAGTTCTGCAAGTGAAGGCCTCGCTGAAAACAGTACGGTATGTATAGATTGAAAGAGATCAACTGAGATCAATCACAGATAGAATCGGGACTATGCGGCTAAGCGCCCAGACAGGCGTACGAATAGCTTTGCGGTAAGAAGGCTATCGACTGGCACATCGCTTGGGCTACCAATCTTGCAAAGTCCGTTGACGAGGTATTGTGCCAAAAGCAGAAAGACGAGCAGCGTGAGGTCATTCTGGGCGGCATCGCAAGCAGCAGAGGCCGCCGTACGCACTACCGGTGAAACTGTTGCTTCCAGCACACGTGGCAGTGCGGGGCAGACCAGTTCGTTAGACGCTTCTATCGGAACGGCACCACTACCGATAGGCTGAAAAGATGTCGGTATATTATTTGAACCAAAGTGACACGTGTAGCGTTTCGAACATTGGTAATTCAGGAGAAGAATCTGAATCAGGACTTTTAGGTTTAATCAGGACGATTGCGATTTCCGAAGCCAGACCCTGACTTGCCGAAATCAGCGTATTGAAAGCCTTTGCTTGAGCAACAGGTCGAAATTCACATACCGAGTCTTCATCGTCTGGAGACGCACCGTAGCCACTACCTTCGGCGTTGCCTTCTGGAAATCATAGTAGTGAAAAGGTGAAAGGGCAGGGAAGTACAACGACTGGCAAAACTCGATTTACCCGAAACGTGTCTAGCGCCATTCCTGAGTGCTGATCGACCATCGTACGCAGCGTCCACGAGGTTTGCCAGCATAGCAAATTGGAGCTTCTTATCGAGAAACATGTCTAAAAAACTCGTTACACTCGGTAGGTTTTCGCACGACTACCTGGAACTCCTTTGTAAGATCGTCCGAATTCCGGGTTACACCTTTGCAACGGTACACCCTCGGGTGCTTCGCCGCTGTTGTAGGGTGCTGCTGCTGTGCCATTCCAGCAGTGCTCGTCGTCAACTGAGGCGAACGCGAGGTCGTCGCAGATCGTAACTGGAAAGTTCTTCCAGACAGCTTTGAAGCGAAGCGCCTGAGAAGAACAAGGTCCTTATTGCCGAATGCTTGTCGCGGACGATACCTTGTCAACGAAATTGTCGATATCTCTGCGGAGCTCGACTGTCTTCGAGAAACGCTGCTCGGCCAGGCGGATCTCGTCTTGCTGGGAACCAGCGTCGTCCACGACTGTATATCTGTCGCCAGATTCGATCGTATCCCTTCGTAAGCGAAACCCAGACGTGAAGCACTCCATGAGAATCTAAAACCATGCGCGCTGCATGACTGCCCGTCTGCAGGAGCCTTACGCTATTGGAGACGTCTGGACCTTTCTCCTGGAACGTCATGATTGCCTCCGAGATTTGAACGGGCACAGGCGGAAGGACGGAAAACGGATTGTATGCGCTCTTCAAACGGCCCGACATCTTCACCACGCTTTCTAGAACGATTTCACTCGTTAGGGATGTCATCGTCAGGAATGGGAACACTTTATGACGGGCGGGGACGTGACAAATTCTCCGACGCTGGATCATTGCACTATAGCGGGCTAAGGACACCGCTGCGGTGCTGTGCACTGGTCATATAAGAGGTGTTAGTTGCTGTTGGTGCTTTGAGTAAATATGACGCCGACGCTGCGGCATATTAGCGGGTCATATGCTGCGCTCCGATGCGCGGGACAATAGCGCAGGTCGCGTAAAACGGCACCCAGGAGGTCTCCCGCGGGATAATCTCTCCCTTGGAAAACAGGCGTGCCGACGCACCCATAATTTCGGCACTACGCAAAGGAGGCACGTTGTGCGCATGTCATAAGCGTCCTCTTTTGAACGGGAATTGGACTTCTTTAGCAGAAAGTGATAAAAACCAAATCATAGTCGTAGCCGGAGTACTTACCAATCAAGGCGTTCCATTCGGGCTCGAGTTCTGCCAACTCCGCAAGGCATCCCTTGAAGACATTCTTACAAAACGTCCTACACGGCCTGAGCGAGGGGCTTTCTCCAGAGCAGAGCGCGCAATGCTGGCTTCGAACAATAGCGGAAACGCATTCCGTCGACAGCGAATGCTAAAGCGCTAAGGAGTCGGCTTTCAGTTCCCCCGAAGTGTACCTGAATGACCTTCGCAGCTGGTCGGCTGTCTTCTCAAGTGCCCGGACAAACGCTGACCACGCCACAAATGTGCGCTGAAGTTGAATACCGATCTTCTTTGGAATGGAGCCGAACGGGCGAAGCGAATGCTGCATTCGAAGCATACACGTTCTCTCCTCCTTCCCGATACGCTTCTAAATTGCGCCATATACGTACCACAACAAAGTGCAGAGCAGAGCGCGCACAACCAGACGTACTAGTGGGTTGAGTAAAGAAAACTCCACAACGTAGATGTCGCTAAATAGCCTCTCCAGCGAGCTCTTCACGGACGCGTGCGGTCGTTCTACAGCGAAGGACTGATTGAGTTCATCGAAGAACTGGTTGAAAATCTAAACATTCGGTCCATTAAACTTGGCGGCTCAACCACGATTTTCTATAACCGCGAATGGGAGATCTATTCTGATGTGGTTTGCTTCCGCTTGACTGGTCATGCCATATTTTCCAGTTGGGCCTCTTCACCCACTTAACCCCAAGGACGTCGGTCTTGCGCCATTGTCCCGCTGCATGAGAACCCAGTATAGATTGGTCATCGCGACAGTAATCCGTATTTGGCGGGTCATCGGAAGTCTCACTTCAGCGGCACACCTTCCGGGGGATTATGATAAGCATCTTTAGGCTCCCATTCAGCACCAGTGGACGTGGGTCCGTTTCTTTTCACGGGGAAGATCCCTGTTGGAATTTGTGATTTGATTATGCCCGGACAGACCATCAGCGTGCTTTGTCCGCTCGCGGCAACAACGATTTTTATGGACCGAATGACCTACCTTCGCATTCGAGGTGTAAAACGGTCCGTAACTTCTGGAGAACAGGTGGTGCAGCTGCCGCTTCGCGTCGCGCATCGCCTCCAGGAATGCGTCTAAATCGTCAGTTCATGCACATCAGTGTGACCATCTGGACAGCGCAATAAAGCTGGGACCTACCTCGGAATCTCGATGCGTACTCCTCGAAGATGTTCTGCATCCCCATCACATGGCCGTGGATAAGCCTCTCCACTTCTGACCGAGCGCTTTGCTGCATGTGGGCCTCCATCTCACGCGTGCAGCAGGTCGGTGAAGTCGGCTGGCACACAGATAGGTTTCCATCTAAAGAGGTAATGTCGTGACGTAGTTTACTGAGGATACTCACTGTGCTGAGGCTCGCTTGGTACATCCGTGAAATGCAATGGCGATTCGCCGATAAACGCACATGTAGACTGCGCGAAAGCAGTGCTTGAGCAGAGCAGCATCGAAATTAGTAAGACGACAACAGATCCGTCGGCGGGTACAATGCTGTTTTCGTGAGCAATAGTGAAATGGCAGATTAGCATTCTCCGACCATAGGGCTAGTCGGAGTTAAGGGCGCTAAATTAAAATGTCTCGCGTAGTGCTATCCCGAATGCATAAAGGAAAGGTTGATTGAACAACAAATCGCGCACCACATAATCGAGCGAAAGTGCATTAGCCGGATGCGGCTCTTACCGCAGAACTGTTAAGGCAGGGCATGGGTCAATTGTTCGTGAGGCAGGCGGATGTGACGCATTCCCAGGCACGGAGCGGGTCATCCATAATGGCCGGCCCGTCAGCGGTTTTCCCTGGCGACGATCCGTTCTGTTCTGCCGCCGCAGCGGCACCGCCTCCTGGATCGCACAATCGCCACAACGCGCACTAATTGGCGGGAGAAAGTCCCCGTGCACATTGTTTTCCACTCGCGCCGACGCCCACGAAAGGAGTGACAGGTGAGAAGAGGTTTTCGAGGGTCTTCGAACGGCTTTAAGGACTGCCGACTCAAATATTTGCCATGCGCCTGAAGCCTGTTGGTGGGTAAAATATGATCGGCAAGGTGGTTGTGGCTTTGAAGCTAGCATTTATTATTCAAAAATCGTCGGTGGCCGAACCCCGACATTTATTACTGCCCATTATGCACGCGTTACATAAAGAGCAAAAAATAAGAGGAGAGTACGATTCTAAAACGAAAACGTGATACGAATCCAACTGTACGAATGGAAAAGCAGGAGCTAACGTCTGACCGTTAACGGCACAAGAAAAGAGGAGAAGTACTCGGTTCTAGCTCCTTCCAGCGCACAGAAGGAGCGACCGTCTTTCATGTGAGCGGAAGGGAAGAGCGTCTGCAAGTGTTTTGAACAAACCGCGTCCCCAAAACGCATCTGCCTTTCGCGTTCCTAAAGAAAGTTTCCAAAGCCGAAAGGTCACTTCACACCCACAACGTTAAGAAGTGACGCATGGCACCAACGTCTAAGAGGCGATGTGACTCGCTGCGTTAACGACAGCCGTTGACCGCATCTTCTGTGATGGCAGACCTAGAGGGCCGTAAAGCAATTTACAAACCGCGCGATTCGTTGTCATATTGGAGGTCGCCTTTGTTTTTCGCTCACCACTGAATGATGTCCCCGGTGACGGACTGCGCGTGGGTCATTTTGATGCCACGTTTTACGACACGATACGAGACGCTTCTGTCGCGACAAACAGACGCGCGGACTGGGCATGCATTTGTGCCGCGCGGCACTGCGCTGAGCGGCTTAGCGTTGTGATTTCGGTACGCGGATTTGCCTACGTTTTACGGCGCTCGGCAACAACCCTTCAGGCGCCTTTGTCTTGCCGTGTCGGCAAACGCCCTCGCTCGGCGGCACTCTTTAGACTCTCCGGACGACCATTATCAAATTTGAGTGGACAACGGACTTGCACTTGAGGCTATCGGTCATTTACCACAAAAAAGACGCAGAGGATGAAAGAAACGAAATGTCGGAACTCGGCACAATGCGTGGATCTTTTATGTGACCAGTGCAGAGCGGTATGCTGTTAGGACTTATGTACCTCCACAAGCCCGAAGAAATTCAACGACTCGAAGCTTACAGCAGCATGAGGAATGTATCTACGCAGACACTATGTACAATACTAAATTTTAGCCCAATTGTTTGGCTAGGAAAAATGACCGCTCAAAGTGAAAAAGTTTGCTTCCTGCTTCCTTCCGTGCTACATGCCATACCGAGCGGTATGCACACATGCACGTAGATGTTAAGAACGGATGTTAGTCCAAACACCCATATACCTAACGGGACTGGTATTCCTAACGGAAACCCTAAAGTTTGGCGCATTTTAGACAAGAACTAAGTCCGAAGAACTGGGAACAGAACAAAGCTAACTTGAAGTAATAGCATTCTCCAACAAGCACTAAGGCTCAGATTCTTTACAGCGCGAGTTCGTGTGTAAACCAAGGGTAGGTGCTTTATTCTAGACGGCATATAGCCAACAGGTGAGTACAGGCATACGATTAGGCGGCGGCGGCCTGCTTTGCCTTCATGAGCTTCTTCAGCCGTTCTGCATCGTTGACGCGCTTCTGGCGGAACTGCTCGCTCACTTTCAGCTAAACGCTAGTGATTAGTGGGGGGTAACGACAGGTGGCTGGGGACTAACCTGGCGAATCGTGAGGCGCATGTCGGCGTTGATCTCCAGCGACGCGCCCATGTTGACGTCGCTTGCGGTGATGCCCTTGTAGCCGGGAGCGGAGAAGATGGTCAGCAGGTGGCACCCGGCGAAGAAGGCGTATCCGTGCAGCGGTGCCTAAATACGTTCAACGTTTTGCGGAGTGCGTCACACTTACCTGATGGCCGCGGATTACGAGGTCCACGCCGAGGCGATCGCAGATCTCCTTGACGGCCTTTGCGGTAAAGAGCTGGCCGATGCCCTGTCGTGGCTCTCGCTCCAGGTTCGGCCGGAACTGCTTCTGAAACGAATTCACTCACTCACTCAGTGCATAACCTAAGCTTACCTGTTTGGTGTTGGTTTCCGGGTCGGACCAGACGAGATCGCACGCCAGCGAGCCGACCTCGAAGTCTTCAATGGGTCGTTTGATGGCGCGAACTTCCTGCAAACGCCCGAGGTTAGCACCAGAAATAGCTCCTGTACTTACGTCCAACGAGGTCAGCTTGGGACTAATGCCGCCGTGCATGCACAGGATTCTGAAACGGCTGCGTATTCACGATCATTAGTTGAGTCCAACTCACCTCTTGCCGATGAGCACCGCCAGTGGGAGGTTGACAAAGAGCCGCTTGAAATGAGCGTACATGTCGGCGCCGCTGAGGACACCTGTAACTAACAGTGTACGAAGGAGGTCGTGTGGTGCCTACCGCTATCGTCGAAACGATGGCACACTTCGGCGTGGAACGAGTACGCCCGGTTCAGGGTCTCTTCCTCGTGGTTGCCGCGGAGGACGAAGACCTGGTTCGGGAAGCTCAGCTAAAGTTACGGTCACTAGTCGGAGGACTTCTAAGGATACCTTAAGAGCAGAGATGAGAGCGATGACTTCGATGCCGTGCGTGCCTCGGTCGACGAAGTCGCCCAGGAAGACCGAGCGAATGCGATGCGGCCATCCGTTGAGGTTGAACCACCGGTGCAGGTCGCTGTACTGGCCGTGCAAATCGCCGTAGACGACGCACGGCACGGGCACCTAAAGCGGATCAGAATGTCGGAGCTGCACAGAAGGCACTACCTCGAGCAAGGACGATTCACTGCCGAAAAGCGCCGCTGCACGTGACAGGACGTCGGCTAGCTCCTCCGCGTCGAACGGGAACTGGCAAGGACCGTTCTGAAGAGGCAGTGTAAGTTCTAGGGTTAGCTCAGTGTGGGCTTACGCGAATCATTTTGAGCAGCAGCGGCTCAACGAGGCCTGCCTGCGTGCAGTCGTCCGCTAAAGGATTTTGAAGGATTAAGTTGACCCGCTGCACGACACTTACCGCTCAGCGATGGCGACACGGCGTTTGGCTCGAGGATGGTGATGTCGTCTGCGGTACCGAAGGTGATCACTTTGTCGACGACGGGGCTCTGCTTCGCACGCGTCACGCCCTCGGACATGCTCGAGCTGCGCACGATGGATCTGTAACGGGATGTAAGCCTTCTATCAAACGGAACATTAAACGTACTGGATCAGCAGCTCCATCTCGGAGTCGGTCAGTTTGGAGGGGACGATCGTGTCGGACTTGTCGATGTGGAGGACGTGTGCCGCGCTGTTGCCGCGGACGCTGCGCATGCTGACGTCGGAGTTGAGCGAGCTTGCGTCAGTTGCCAGCGGACGGAGCTGAGCGACCGGCCTCTGCGACGACGACATGTTCGGACTAAAGATTCAATGAATCTAGTGGCGTTCACGCAGCGTTGCAGGCATGCAGGCGGCGTACCTTTCTTCGCTAGATGAACGCTCGGAGGCACGCTTCCGACGGAGGCAGGTGAGCAGAGAAGTGACCGCGACGACTGTAGCAACGAGATGCGGCAGCAGCGAAACGACGAGACCACTCGCATCCATGTCGCGCCGGGAAATGATGAAGTGACAACGGAGGTTCCATGCTGAACCACCTGCCTGAAATAGTCAAAGAAAATGCATTTTACTTCACCTAACACGTACAGGTAAAGCCAAACACGCTTGATGCAAACACGATGCAAACTGGCATACGCACGCGTAGGTGTGCTGACTAGGCCAACCTTAGCTTACCCTTAAGAAAGTGCAGACGTTACCCGCGTTGTATCTAGCATTCTTCCATGAAACCTGACTTACCAGAACTGCAAACCTTACACTAATATCGACCTGGTAAATTTTCAAGCTTTTCAAATAATGAAATATCATTTAGAACTTTCGAAATTGATTTAACGCTAGGTCCGCTAAACTTCACCATCTCGTCGTTTGCATAACCGTTTGTGGTGCATTCACTTTCTCTTCTACGCGGTTGGCCACTTGTTAGCCTTCCTCGCGATTCGTCGGTGACGCATTGCCAAGAGGCGGGAAGTGTTTACTAATTTCTCGCGTATATCCCGGTTGTTGATCGTACGTTCTTTCTTCCGCCTAGAAATTGCTGCTCGATTCACAACAGTGCGTCTGTTTTGGACAAGCGCCGTCCAGTGTGCCAAGAAAGCGACAAAGAAAACACCCAAGGATCCACTTCAAAAGATGGCTCCAGTAGACGTCGTGGAGCTCACCAAGTGGAAAGCCGATGACAAGTAAGCAGCTTCACCGGCGCATTTTACGCACAGTTCATAACGAAATTTTTTAGGATCCCTTACCTCGCGCTTGCTAAGACGTTGGAGCAGATTGAAGCCACTTCTTCGCGACTGGAGATTATCAAGATTCTCTCAGGGTTCTTTGTGAACGCAATAGAGCTGTCTCCGAAGGACCTCACGCCAAGTGTCTATCTATGCGTGAACAAGCTCGGCCCGGATTACGAGGGATTAGAGCTCGGAATCGCGGAGAGCAACCTCATCAAGGCCATTGCAGAAGCGACCGGACGAAACGTAATGACCAGTCGGATGTAACATAGGTTCAGTTAACAATGTTGCAGCTGAAAGACATCAAGGAGGACCTGCAGAAGAAGGGAGACCTCGGCATTGTGGCCCAAGAGAGCCGCTCCAAACAGCGCATGATGTTTCAGCCGTCGCCACTTAACGTTTCGGGTGTGTTCGAAAAGCTGAAGGCAATTGCTAAGATGACTGGCAAGGATGTGAGTGTCATCAACGTTTTCGACTAACTGCTTGGGATTTAGTCGATGGAAAAGAAGGTCAACGCCATCAAGGGCCTTCTAGTACCGTGCAGGGACTGCGAGGCGCGCTACCTCGTGCGGTGCCTTAGCGGAAAGCTGCGAATCGGTCTCGCTGAGAAGTCGTTGCTGGACGCTTTGGCCAACGCGTTCACCACCATTGATGTGAAGAAGACAGGTTTCAACTGCCCAGTAAAGACTTCTAACACACTAGTGACTTACAGGTGCGAAGCTTTCTGCCGAAAAGTTGAAGGACCGCATGGCAAAGGACTCTTTGATCCTGAAGACGACGTACTGGTAAGAAATCTACAAACTACCCGTTGTGACGCTTTTTGTTTAGCGAGTGCCCCAATTTCGACAAGATCATTGCAACTGCTCTTGAGACGGGTATCGCGTCGCTGCCCGAGAACTGCAAGCTCACGCCGGGCATCCCGCTTAAGCCTATGCTTGCGCATCCGACGAAGGGTGTCGACGAAGTGCTTCGTCGCTTCGGTTCTGCTGTGTTCGCTTGCGAGTGGAAGTACGACGGTGAACGCTGCCAGGTTCGTGGATGGCCCAAAGATTCCTGCTTAGAGATTCTCGTTCAGATTCACCGCACGGCAAAGGGTGACGTCGCCATCTTCAGTCGCAACCAGGAGAACAACACGACAAAGTACCCGGACGTCATTAAGAAGCTGCCCGAGTGTCTTACCAGTCCCGATCTCGAGTTCATTGCGGATGGCGAAGTGGTTCGTAAAATACTCACTGCTAGTAGTGACTGCTCACATGCGTTTTTAGGTAGCGTGGGACCCGGAGAACAAGAGCATCCTCACGTTCCAAACATTGAGCACTCGTAAGCGCAAGAACGCCGGCGACAGTGAAATCAAGGTCTTCGTATGCGTCTATCTCTTCGACCTGCTCTACCTCAACGGCCGCTCTCTGGTTGCGGAGCCCTTGCGTGAACGTCGCAGGCTGCTCAGAGAGCACTTCCAGGAAGTGCCGAATCACTTCGCATTCGCCAACAGCCTCGACACTACCGACACTGAAGAAATCGGCGTGTTCCTGGACGACGCTATTAAGGGCAACTGCGAAGGTAACCTGAGTAAGAGTAACCAAAAGAATAACGTGTGACTTTCTAGGCCTGATGGTGAAGGCCCTGGATGAGCATGCTACGTACGAAATTGCTAAGCGCTCGCACAGCTGGCTCAAGCTGAAGAAGGACTACCTGGAAGGCATCGGCGACACGCTAGACCTTGTGGTCATTGGAGGCTACTGCGGCACTGGCAAGCGAACTGGCACCTATGGCGGGTACTTGCTCGCTTGCTACAATCCAGACGCCGAAGAGTACCAGTCCATTTGCAAGGTGCGGCGTATGGTCGGTTAAATGTGCTTGCTTTACACAGACGTATAGATTGGGACGGGCTTTTCCGACGAGAATCTGCGCCAACAGTACGAGCAGTTCTCGCAGATTCGCATTGACAAGGTACTCGCGTTACCAACTGTTACAACCAACTTACCACTGTATCCCGCATTTTAAGCCACGTTCGTACTACGCGTACGATGAGGGCATTAAACCGGACCACTGGTTCGAACCCGAGGTCGTCTGGGAAGTGAAGGCTGCCGACCTCTCGATCTCGCCACGTCATCTTGCTGCGCGAGGTCTTGTGGACCCCACCAAGGGTAAGAATGCACGGTTGGAAGATGATCGGGTGTGGCGCACTATTAGCGGACCTCATATTTGATCTGTAGGCATCTCGTTACGCTTTCCTCGGTTCGTTCGCGTACGGGACGACAAGAAGCCAGAGGATGCGACAAGTGCTGATCAAGTGGCCCAAATGTAAGTCAGTGTCGTTGCCTTTTTGGTGACCAAAGTTACCCTTTCAGGTACCGCAACCAGGAGCAGATCAAGAATGTCAGCGGTGGAAACGACGAGAACATGGACGATGATGACGAGCTGTACTGAGTTCGCATCGATTTCAGTTTTGTGCCTCATCTTTGTCTGTTAATTCCTCATGTATCTCAATGCTTTCGTCGTCTCGTCAGCATTCCGTCACAATGTGCTGTACTTGATGCCATTTGCGATGCTTTACCCAAGCGGGAATAAACCGTTGGCACCAAATGAACGGGAATTTTCAAATGTTTTCAACATATACCTGCAATGCGATGGCATTACAGAAGCATCATGTTCCCCATTTCTATGCCGACATTCGCCCGAAACTACCACTCTCTTGGTATCCAGTAAGCTGTTGCTGCTCACACCAACGGCATTCACCCTGGATCCCTCACGTGGTATGACGATTTAAGCTTCTCGGTAAGACAGAGCGAAGTTTTAGGCCTATCGGGCACGTTGCCTTCGTCACTCCACTCCTTCAGCTTGCCACCTACGCCTAATTCAAACAAGGAAACACCGGAGGAAGCCACGAGACGCTTCGAAATCGAGTGCGAATTCGTCCAGAGTCTTGCCAACCCGCACTACCTGAACTGTTAGTGGAAAGAACCGAAGTGGGAATAATAAGTTGCCTGTTTAGATCTCGCTCAGCGAGGATACTTCAAGGAGGAATATTTTGTGAATTACCTTCGCTACCTTCTGTACTGGCGCCGTCCGGAATACGCAGAGTAAGCATACCTACAAATCCTTTGCACTCGGTCCCGGTTTAGAACTCTCAAATACCCACAGTGCCTTTACTTCCTCGAAGCTCTACAAAGTGCTGAATTTCGTGAAGCGATTGCCTCTGCCGCAAATGCTAAGTACATTGAAGACCAGCAGATGCTCCAGTGGCACTTCTACATCCGAAAGCGTCAACGACTCAGTGTACGTTAAAGGTTCCCTCGAATCTGCCTAATGGATCTTCCAGCAATTCTCCCAAGAACTCGAACAGTCAGAAGAAGCCGGGTCCTCTCAGGGCACTGCCGTTCAAAACGGAGGGACTCTGGACGGCGATGAGCCCATGGATGCCCAAGCGAGCGGACCTCAACGCTCTTAGCGTTGCCCTTCTCTTTCTCTCACTTCTATCAACAGTCGTATCGGAAGAAGCAAAACCTCAAAAGTCTGCGGTGTCGTCGGAAGTGACGCATATGCCAACCAAGTGTGAATCGTGCATGCTGTTCTCACGTGAACTGGACAATGCTGTCGCGCGTCTTCCACCTAAGATGGTACGTCCTACGTTCTTCTTCCCCGGTTCTGGCGCACTTTTTGCATTTGTGGCATAAATGGAAAGTCATTTTTAGCGTCAGGACGAGGCTGAAGCATGGCTGATCGACGAGCTGGAACGCATCTGCGACCGCATGCTGGCGTTCCGCGTTCACAAGGAGAAGGAGGGGCTTGCCCGGTTCTCGAAGGAGCTCAGTGGCACCGTGAAGACCATCAAACAACTTCAGGAACGCGGTGTGGAGGTATTTTTTTTGGATGACATTGCGAAACACGCTAAAACTGACACTCTCCTGAAATTCCTTGCGTGGTTCGCGTGCGTCGACTGCGCGTGGTCTTCGTCCTTGCCGAATACGACGACGCAGAAACTGTTTTGATATCCGCCTCGTATGACCCTCCGGCAGGCGGCATGGTCCATTTCTCCGTACAGTCCGCCACCCTTCCGTAACAAACAAACCGGTTTTTACCGTCCCTTTGTTTGTCGATTTGGTTTCGACTGTGCAGCGAACAGTACTGCGTCATAGGGTGACGCGAAGTCGCTCAATTAGCGAATTTGAGTGTCGTCGGGCGACGAACTTTTAAACCTAATCGTGGGTAGATGCACTCCCCCATCAGGCGAACACGATCCTGATTTGGGCAACATGCGGAACTCTTGTGCATGTGACGACAACAGTTTGTCAAAATTCGCAAACTAACTTTCGCCACACGCCCTTCAAGCAGGATGAGACCGACTTGCTAGCGCAAAGATCAGACCAACCAGACGGAAGATCATTGCGTGAATGCTGTAGCAGTCCATGGAAGGAACGACTCTACCACATTGTACAAAATTGCTAGGCTAACTTGCTGCAGTCTGACCTACTTCAATGTAAGCATTTAGGTGAAGCTGGACATGCCGACGGAGCTGCTGGAGGAACCCTCGCTGGAGTCGGGCCGCATCAAGCAGGACTGCGAGTGGTTCGTGGAGGAGTTCGAGAAAGAGCTCGAGGAGTGGTTCCTCAACAATCGTCAGTCGTCAGTTCGGGTACGCGTTTCACTGATGCGCTACCGTACCGTGAGGAGACGCTGCGTCGCGTGCGCAACGTCTCCACGCAATCCGAAATGGGTTTAAGGAATGGGAGGAGTGATGCCAGCTGCCCTTGCCCGTTGTCGCATCAACACATTTTTCGGCTTCGACCGGCGGATGCGCCTCCGTTTTCCCCCCGCTTGTCCTCGGCGAAACCCGTTTAAGACGTCAGCACCTTATCTTAAACCTGTCCATCCGCCTTTTAGCGTCGGCCCCCGCTTCCGAATGGACCCGCTCCCGATTAGACGGAAGGTGGCCCTAGTTAATGGGATTGTTTTTATGGAGCCGAAAGCGCCTCGAAGTAGCGAGGCGACGACGCTGACGTAATCAGCGCTGTTTCGATGACAGCATGCTTTCTCTTCTTCCCGCTGCTGCTTGACCTTTAAACCGGTATTCTTTGCAGCATTTCCTGTGCGAGACGCGTTTGGCCCGCGATTTCGACAAGTCCTGCTTACCGGGAATGCCGATCCATAACGAACTTTGACAGTTACGCTTCATGTGTCAGTCATCACTGTCTGTTCTACGTCTATACATGTTTCACGTAGTTCATTTATTTGCGCGGCTCAATGATAAACGTTACCAACTGCTACGCCTAGAGTTTCACAGTGAGGGTAGAAGAAGCAAAGGCAAAGTCGGATTTTGAAGGCACGTAATAATGACTCTGCTCAAGTGCTGATGTGCCTATTTTCTACAATGCGATTCAAGTGATAAAGCACGGCATGGCGTCGTCGTAAGTTCCCGGGTTCTGCTAAACAGTTTGCTGGTTTTCGTGGTGAACATGGTGTGGACCTGAACCTGTTAGCGTCTATGACTCATTCGTAAAGACCGGGCGAGTCCCTTATAAGTCAGCTGAACGTCCTTCACGGACGAACACTGCGATACGCGTTCCCAAACTGGCTGGTTTAACCGAGGGGTTTGAGGTGTCTTGTGAAGATCTTTCTACGTACCTATATTGCCTTGTTTAAGATTTCAAAGTAATCGTTGTCATCAGGACCTAAATATGGCGTAGCGATATTTCTACAAACATTTTTACGTTTCATTTGTTTGCGACTGTTGCCTTCTTTCCGATCCCTGCCCGTGGTTTCGGTTACCCGCGGCCGGCTGCGACTTTCCGTCGGCCCACGTCCCGTGGGTCGCACGAAACCGTCTCTTAACCGGCGCTGCACTTAGCCGTTGCTTGTTTCGATTCATGCGACTTATCTTGCGTCGAGAGGGTTCAGGTTTCAACCCTTTCTACTTTCGATCACCGCAGCCGTGCCTTCCGCGTTTCCATTGTTCCCAGCACCTTTCCCACGTTCGTTCTCAGAATGCATCCAGCTTAACGTTTGTTCAGCGACGAGCACCGGTAATCGCGCAAACCTTTCCCTGGTGGCCTAAGTAACACGCATTTCACGCACTTGTGCAAGGCCTTTGGGGCGTGCGGTTTTTGTAGCAACTGGACAAAAAGCATTTGGTATCTTGGTTGGTTTTAGTGTAAACCACTGTTGCATGTGACAGAGATCCAAATTGACCAAGCCTGTTGCTTGGCTAGGTACACTAGGCAGAAATAAACTTGTTGGGAACCCCTTTGTCGTCCACAAAAGTCCAAGAGTCTGCAAGCACGTGCGGCAAACATAACGCTTCCTTTATTCATTGCAGTAAATCGCTTGCCAATCCAACTAGGGAACGTGGGGACAGACAGAGAGTGACAGTTTATTTACACAACCGATCAAGTGATGAGGTTTGGAAATGCGTCGAAGGCTCACAGGATTCGAAAGGATCACACATAACGAAGAAAGAATGCGTAACGTCCTACTGTCGGCCAAATGTATGAAGACGGTATTCACGGGACAATGATGCAAACGACACTGTGACGCAGGACATGGGTTCAATATTGCCACACTGGGTTGTCAAAAACGCTACAACACCTCCAGAGAAACCCTGTGACGTTGATGAGGCTGCACTTCTGTACCCGTTCGATGCTAGTGATGGTTGACCGCTGCCGCTGTCTGTTGCTGCAACGGTAGCAGGCCCACTGCGGCTAACCCGCCCGGGCCCAGCAGCGCCGCATACTTCTTCCAGATGGACTCGTTGCTCTGCGCATGGCTTGATCTGAAACACAAGTGATTGGAACCCAACCTATGCAACGTCCACGCTTTGATGTTCACCCCTTTCGCTGATTTTCGTTCATGCCTGAACCCATGGCGGGATACTAGCGCAAGTGAGTTATTATGCCCGAAACAGGATCCAAGGGCCCGAGCATGGGCAGCAGAGCGCGAAACGCGTGTCGAGCGTGCGCCGTCGCGGAGACTCTGTGAGTTTTGCAATTTGACTCAATTAGCCAGTCTTGCGTCGCGGCCTACTCGCGGACCCTCATCATGATTTTCGCGTGTCTAACTACGATTATTACCCGCGATGGTTTGTCCCCTCCGACTACGGACTGTCAACCGGTTCGTGCCTCTCGCCGTAGTCGCAGCAGCGATTTCGCAAAATGTTTTGACATCAGCAGCGCACGAGTTGTACCGTAGCGCTTTGTTACGCGCTAGGCGCTGGAGAGGCTTAAACGCAGACACGGAAGGAAACCACTTAAGCTACTCCTAGAGTTCTACGAAGGTGACTTCTTGTACACACGTCTGCACCTGACTTCCTTGAGGCGGCATGAATGCACTTAGTGACTAATCCTTAGTGTCGGCTTATAGTCGCACCGCCGTCAAACCTTCGTTGTAACCGGAAGCCGCTGAGGAATCCGCTCAGTGCATACGGCTTCTTCTAAGACCTGAGGACCGCATTAGGCAAACGACGCACAGGAGGGGTTATACGCGAATGCGAAACCAGGGATTAGGAGCCGGAAGAAAAAGCCCGCAAAGTCCTTACACATCATCACTTTGACGCAAAATCCGCGCATTTCTAAGCACCGTACCAGATGCCGTGCCAGTGGTAAACAGCACGCGCGGCTAAGACAAAACTAGGTCTGTTTGGAAAGAAATAAAATAGGTTTGCGAACATACCGATTGGGACGTCCTTCACGCAACGTCCAGTTGCGAACCTTCGCGTTGTTCTTGAGGTGGCTCAGCAACAGTTTGGCCTTGGCCAGTTGAACCTCGTCGGCCAACTGGTCCCATTTGAAGTAGCTCATCGTTGATTCAACGACCAATCGTATCTAAAAAAACCGTTTAAGACGCTTATCTATGCTTATGAGATTTGCGTTTTCCGAGTGGTCTAGTGCTTCCGCTTTGACTACACCTTTCGTCCATAAAGCTACTGAACTGCATATGCGAGAACGTAACGAAACCCACCTTTGGAAGCTGCCTCGAAAGGAGATGGCTGGCTGTCTCGCCGTGGAAAGTGCGCAGAGAAATTTGAATGTTCTTCAGCTCGTCATCTGTGATGGATTCGCGCAGGATCTGCCATGCAAACACCTGAAGTGAACTTAGCGGTAAAAGTCAAGCAATATTTCAGGATACACCGGTTCATTTTAGGTCGGACTTACCTTCGGTTGTGTGCTCTGGAAGCTGCGTGCCGCCTTCTCCGCCGCTCTGCGAACAGCGCCTTCTGGAAAGCGTCCTTCCACGTTGGCGGCAATGACCGGCATGGAGCCATTCGAGTCCGAGTTCTCCTGCTTCACGAAAGGCGACTGACGACTACGACTCTGCTCCTGCTTGCATACTATCGCGGGAGACGCCTGTTCTTCGTCGAATTCGTAGTCCTCTTCCACTTCCTCGCAGTCGTCCGCCGATTGCGCAACGGAACTTTCGCTCTTCTGCCCGACGTCGTTCTCGTTCTGCGCTGACGTCGACGCCGTGGGCGAGACGGCTTCCGTCGCAGACGACGGCGATGGACCGCCGTTGAGCAACGCCGACAGTTGACCTTGTGCTTGTTGTGTTGCGATCACGCTCGCGAGATCCTGTCGCTCCTGGCAGGCAGCCAGAAGCCGATTGGTCAACGAGTTCGTCAAGGACTCTGTGAAAATGTTGCTCTGCAGAGGGAACGCTGGAGGAGGTGGAGACGCCAACATGGACGATGCGGCACTGACCTGAAGTAGCACAGTTGTGCTTCGAACGGTGCCATGTAAGGTTACGCCTTAAAACTGTAAGTAAAGCTTTAAGTTACCTGTACGAGGTTGTTTAGCGTGGACATTGCTGCGGCGGTAGCAGCGGCGACATTGGCCGCTTCACTACTGTCAGTGTCGAACTTGAAGGAGTTGGCAGCCGCCGCGGCCAGCTGCGGGTGATCCGGAAAGCGGTTTGTGAGAAGCTCCAGTACGAATGACAGCTTCAAGTCGATGTCGTTCAACCGCATGTTGATACCGTTCAGAATGGATTTGGAGTCCGCGTCGAGAAACGAAATTGAAGCTGATGGTAATGACATTGCACTTGTTTTGTCGATTGTCTGAAACTTATTGGTTGTCATACTGAAATCAGAGTGGAATATGCTTGCCACGCATGTTACTAACAACGTAAGCGCGCTACCCCTTCACGTCAGATTAATAAACCTAGAGGTCTGATCGTGACGGGTGGGGATATTTACGGGCATGCGGAAAGGTTTACGAAGAACAGACACGGAAGCAGAATAGGGACAATCCACTATGTTATGCGCAGGTAAATCCCCAATTTTCATGCAACTATCCGGAACGGATGCACGGAAGCGGAAGTCAAACTACTAGTGCCTGCCATCTTAATCATTCACGCTAGAGAACCTGCAGACGGCGAATCAGATAGGATGTACCTACAGTTTCTCGACACGAAAATGAGACCCTAAACCGCCATAGCGTCTGCTAGCGGAAAAGACGCATAGATTAGATTCGACTGGAAGTTCAAATGGAATGCGTTATAGACGGCTTGACGCTAAGCCCATTAGTTGACATGGTTCTTGGAGGCGCAGAAGTGGCCATTGAGGGGGGAAACCATCGGTTTAGTGGACGGGGTCGGCTGGACGGCACTTCTTCCCCTTTTCTGCCTCTAATCCATCACAAACCGAATGGACTAACTGAGCAACCGGACGACCCGCAGCAGTCCTTTTGCTGAACGACGTGTTGGGCCCAGGAGGGCCCGCGAAGGGGTCGCATCAGCAGCAGCAGCAGGCAGAAGTCAAACCCGATGCGATACGCACTTCGATGCCGGGCAGACGGGAGGTTTCCTTCCGAACCCCGGCCGCTAATAGGGTATGTAACCGCCAGTGGTTTGTTGTCGCACTTCACGCGCCCCCTTGCCTGCTCGCCTCGTCGCTTGTTCTTCCCGACATGCGCACGTAACTGGTTTCCGCGCACCTTAATGCCTAACATACGGTAGCGCCCCAGTGCATTAACACTTGAACAGCTTAAGTGAACAAATATGAATGATTTGTGGGACTATAGGTTGTCCGCAATGGAGAGCCTACACGCCTAACGGATAACAGCTGATTCTGAGTGAGCGTTCTAATATTTCGGTGATGGAAGTGACCTTCAGAAGCCTCGAAGGTTGAGCAAAAAGTGGTTTGCGAACCGGTATCTTGTACAAAAAGGCACATGTCCCGTGATGGTATTGCGAGCGCACAGTTCATGCGCGTTCCGCACGCCTGTTGCGCACCTGAGAGAATACGGTTTTCGACGAACAGAAACAAACTACGAAACGTTTTGCAGTAAACATGTGCTCTCTTCAAACATGAAGAATTAGTGTTCGGCCAAGGCATCTTTCCAGGCCCGTGGATGGTGGATGGTCCAGCAAAAGAAGCATTCCATCCCTACCGTAATATGAGGAACGCAGGAAAACGAGTTCCTAATCAGCTTAGACTGATCCCGGATATCGGCCATATAGGGAAGGGATGGCTTCATTGCCTGAGCACAGTTTGTCATGCTCTTTGGAAGGCATGATGGCCTTGCTTACATTTAATGTACTCGATGTTTTCTGCTCGAAACTGTGCCGGGCGATACCTTGACAGTTTCAAATACTCCAAATCTGTAGAGGAAATGACCGGGTCCCTTATGTTGCTGCACTGAATCTGTTTTGGATCCCTGGTAGGTTTCGTGTACTGTTCACTGCGGTTTCAGTATGCACATGCCTTGCGACGTATGTACAAGGGGTAGCAGGTCGATTAAACCGCAGCTACTTTAAGGCGAGAACATCTTAGTAATTTCCAAAGCGCTCCCTATAGTACTTGCTACGTCAGCTTTAGCTACCGTCAGCCACGCACACATTAAGACAGTCCTACGTCGACATCGCCTATCACTGGCTAGCTCAAGTGCTATTCAAGGACGATACCGTAGCCGAACCGAAATAGGCTCATGGTCGGATTTAGGGCACAGGCATGCACCATCCCGTAATTGTGCATTCACACCTGATCAGGGTAAACAGTGTGACGCGAACGGAGTGGATAATTGCGGGAGACGATGATAGCCTATTTTAGCCGGGACACGACGTGGCGATCTCAGCGACTACTCTTAGCACTCTCGCCAACAAACCCCTGGGGCCTCGTTTGCATCGGCCGGACAAAACGCCCTCACAGTCTGAGGCCCACAGATGCGTGACAGAAGATTGACCTTAGGAGCGCTCGCTTGGCGGGCTGAAGAAGCTCACCGAGCGAGATAAGTTAGGTGAGGGGATAGCACGCAAGAAACCTTTTGACGTCTAATGAAACCGCGGGAGAGAAGTTAGCAGAAATGGGTGGGAGGAGTCGCGGCCTGCTCGATGCGCGGAACTTCGGACTCGCAATGGGCGGAGTGCGCGAACGCCTCAGCCGTAGCAGCAGCACACACGGCGGATGCGGCGCAAACACGTTGTTGTTCGGCTTCGTTTGCACTTCCTTACGTACTCCTCTCCGACTCCCGTACAACTAATTGCACCGTTACTCGGTTCAAGCGTACTGTACAGGCAGCTAGCACACGATGCGCAAGACCTCTGCACCTTCCGCAGGGAGTGCGAAGTACATCCTCCTCTACTAGGAACCAGTCAATGCAGTAGCAGGCACTTCTAGCCTTTCATATTCATATACGGTTGCACAATGTAGGGCTCATCAAGTGATAAATACTGCGAAATGCTAGCCCTTACGGACGAAAACGGGCAGGTTCAGCAAGTACGCTCTTGACTCCGGGTACTCCGGCAAGGCGTAGACCCTATACGAAACAAAGCTCTCTAGACCAAGCGATGACAAAAGTCGAATTGGCACCTTACAATTCATAACGGCTACGTAGAAACCTTTTCGGTTTGAACACTTCAGCTCGGTCGACGCGCTCGAATAAATAAATGCAGCTAACGACCGAGTGACAATCGCACTTTGTCGCGTCCCCTTGAGAAATTCGGCGCTTCGGGGTCCGGGGCGTATACAAATTGTACAGACAGACGGCACACACGCAAATGTGGAGTTTGCAGAGCGAGCCGGGAGAACACCTCTGACTCAGTGACGGATGGCCGTTAAGGGACGGCTCCTCGGGGAGGAAGTGGTTTGAGACCGTCGACGAAAATGGGAAAGACGTTTGCGGCTCGCCAGCGCGATGTGTACAAATTGGATGACTGATAACGTCAAACATTTATACAAAACACCGCAGGTATCACGAAACCCGTGGAACCACGCTACGAAATGCGGGAAAGATGCTGTGAGGAGAATACAGCTGCAAGATTGTACTTTAGAGATCTTTGAGGTGCGACTGCATCCGTTGGAAACCGCCGAGTATCCAAAACCGAAAACAAGGACGCGTCCGAGTCGCGATTGCGACATAAACGGTGAGGACCGGAGAGGTTTAAGAAGAGGGACGGCGTCTTGGCTGTGACGGATGGGGCGAACCGTCGCAGCGGTTCACCCGGTCTGAGCGGGAAAATGGCGGCCATAAGGTGGTGCGGGACGTGGACAAACCCCCGCGGAGCTTATCAAACCCTTCAGGGCACTGCCCGCCAGATGCTCCGGTGTCCACCGTTCGTCCGGCCTCGTTCTCCACGCGGTTTGTGACGGCCATAACCACACCTGCGTCCAAAATGTTTACACACTCAGTCATCACCCACAAGAGACGTTAACGCTTATTTTTCTGGATTGCAACGCCTTCAGTGAGGAAATCTAATAGGTTTGGACATGTGGTTCGAGGGAATACTCAAAGCTCCGATCGGGATGCCCTCGTGTGTTGAGGACGACGAGTGCAAGGCGGCTGAGCAAGGAAGTGGTTTGGTTTATTGGCCGTTTGCCAGCAATCGGCCCTCCGACGGCCGCAATAATCGGTCTTATTCCCGCAAGGAACCGCGGTTTCGCCCCAGTTCAGCGCCTCAACAAAACGATGAGGCTAAACGCGGCTGCATCTAGCGCCAGCTGCCGCTGATGCTGCCCAACAATGTTGCGACTGACTTGTGACCACCGAACTCTGCTGGCTTGCTGATTTGAATCAGTTAAAATGATGGAATTACATGGCATGCAGATGAAAACGATAAGAAAAATGTTAATGAAATGATTGTAAAAATAATTCTTGTTGGCACTGAGAAGCGTAATGGCACAGATTGTCCACAATGCTTGATTCTACGCATAATGGTCGTCAGCAGTTCAGTCACTATTCAGCTGGCGCTCATTGGCATACCGAACATCGACACCTGCTCATTATTGAATGCTTAACCATTTTCAGTTCTGAACCACCTCTGGCGGACCGCATACGTTTCGAATAACTCAGCTCTACTTTAAGGGCACCCACCGCGAGCCGAGGGCAGGTGCAAGCACGGCCTGCTTTCCACGGCTGGGATTGCCATCTCGAGCGGTCATGCTCAGGCGCATAGCCGGAGAAACCGCTAGAGCGCATAAATGTAGCGAAGAAACGCTGGGGTGGGATCATCGTCACTTTGCACAATTCCGCAGCATACGCGCGGCCACAAAAGGAAGAGGATTTGTGGCGGTCCTGCTGAAGTTGCTCAAAATACCATTTGACTGCTTCGCTGACAGCGGTTTCTACTTGAGCGCTTTTCGTGAAAGCGATGCCGCCGGCTTGAATGTTGCCAAAGAGCAGAAACCGACAACAAAACGGTAAGCGCGGGGAACGATGCGGCCCGCTGCACAGGCGCACGAGAGCGCGACAAACGAATAATGAAGACGGAAACGGCAGGCGGACGAGTTCGATTTTTGCTAGCTGCAAATTGCCACATAAGTGCGAAAAGTTTGCAGTTAGGGCGTCGCCTCTGAGACTAAAAAAGCTCTCCCGACAGCGCCTCCTCAGCAGCGGAGAAGCGAGGCGAAGGAGTTCAGCGCGTGCTAAACGCTTGTTAATGATTGCAAATGGATTGCTAGCCGCTTAGTCGCGCCACCGTCATTATAATTGGCATCACATTCGCTCATGCCTACGCCAAAAGTTAGGGGTTTCTGTTTCCAACTTCGTTATGCCGGTGGGCTACTGAAGTTGGCATTTCCGTGTGGGAGCGGTGATATTAGGGGGGGGGGGGGTGCAGAAATCCTTCGCAACTGCCTGCTAGCCAAAGTGTCCGACCAATGCTGACCAAACCTCTTTACGTCAAATGATATGTTAATTCGCATGGAAGCCCCTGAGTGGAGTGTGCCGTGCTCCTCCGCTCCGCTCCATGTCCGGTTTGCTTTTGCTGCGACTTTCGCTGCGCCATTGCAGCAGCGGGCACTAGCGGCGCTCGCCTGGTTGCATTCGAGGAGAAGAGGAGTCCCCACTCCTCCTCTACACCGACATCCTTAACCACTCCAGCGATATCGACTTCCCAAGGCGAGACTACTGGATAAACCGCATCAAGTTGCTCAAGTTGTTGCATGCCAAATACGTGCGTACTCAGGCGAATTCATGCATGGCTCCCCCGCGGCCCGCAATTCCTTTGAGAAGCGCACTCCTGCTGCAAGTGCGAACAGCGCACTTGCAAAAAAGAGGATGACCGCCGGTCAATTATTAAACTTCTTCGAACCAGAACCTACATGCTATCCAAAACATTAAACAAGTAAGAGACCGAAAATGGAATAACTGAATGTTCATGGAAATGTTAAAAACCTACGTGTGATCCACAACCGGTTCTCATGCACCAGGATGTAACCAAAGTTACAAATTATGCGTTAAAAGCCGGAACATTCCACTCACTTTCGATCGTATCTTAAGCGCATGGATTAGGGAAGCTAGCATCTCATCTCATTTATGCGTAGCGTCAGCATAAGATCTCTCGCGTTCTGCCATGTCCACTCGTCCAAACCGTGCGTAAAACTACACCTTTGAATCTACTAAATCTAATCTAATAGTGAAACTACTACATTTTGAAACTGCACTTGCCACGGTAAAGACATGGAACCCCGCTTTGCCTTTGTGACGATAGTGTCCTTCCTGCTTCTTGCCCTTCAAAGTGTGCGTGGTCGTAGGCTTCCGCGAAACGTACAAATCCCGAGTTTCGTCATACCAATATTGCTGCCGTAAACCGTCTTAAGCAGTCTGGACGGAAGTGGTGCAGCGGATGCCGAAGTCCATGACAATGGCTTCCTTCTGCAGTCGTCCTTTATCCTCGCGGAAGCGGAAACGACGCGTCACCGCCGACGTAGCCATCCTCTCGGAAGATACCTGGCGGAAGGTAAGCTCGGTGCAAATGCCGTCTGACTGACGCGCATCGACGACGCTACCGTACGCTGTACTGGCGAACCAGCAGAAGACGATTGAAAATGGCGTGTTGCGTCGCGACGCCCACGCGCACCGACGCGATAAGAACCAAGCTTGTGATGGGGTCTACGCGACGAAACGCGTGCGCAATCCCGACTTCTCGCATAGATGACTTCTGGTTCCCGGAAAAAGAAGGTGTGCTGGGATGATGCGATGCATATCGCAGCGCGGCGGCACCAGCGCCTACAAGCACTAGCGGGCAAAGCCGCTCAGAGAGGGAAATCCCGCACTGAAGAAAACAAGGTATCGGATTATTGGCTCATTTCCTGCTCGGACTACAACCGGGTTCAGCGCTTAACTGATCCCATAATTGAAAAAAGCCTGGTTAGAAGTTTGGACATTATGGTATTTTGAGGAATGCATGCATAGAACTAGTGCTGTCGAGAGAGAGATAAAGCTGTGTGGTGCGCCACGCTTTGTCTTGGCTTGTTTTGCTTGCTAGTAAATACCTCGAAAACACTTTTGCAACTTGCGGCGACGTCCAACGAAACGCATGTTTACACCCTCGACGTGGTAGACGGCTTCTCGCAATAACCTTACTGTCTTCTTAGCAGCCGATTGTGACGACCCAAAAATTACAGTGGCCGAGGCCGGCTATCATCCTACGCCTAGTTATCCTAGTGCCAAATTACCGGCCAGGTCCTGCGCACCAATTACCGCGCTAAGTGACACTCGCACACTCATGGCGGTGAGGTAACGCTCGACAAGCGCAAGCCCGAATGCTAAATGACCGGGGTTTGCACCGCAAACTTGTGATTAGGCGTCCGTGAAACTATCATTTAGCATAATAGATCGACGCGCTGGCGGCGCCTACTCGTCTTTATTGCCTGCTTGCAAAGCCAGCGCGTGCCTTCTGAGTAATACCTAAGTCATTCCGTAACGCACCAGTAACTGACAATTTGCGTGAAGCTTGGGTGATTAAGGTGGCAATGTTACTGCCACATTCCTGCTGTGGGGGCTAACACTGCAAATGGCACGAATGATGATGAAGCGTCTGCTAGACAACGGCAAATGCCGATGGTGATTGCTAATCAGTTTCGAGACAGAGGCGCTGAATGTGTAGAGGCGGGCTGTTACCTTTGGAGCAACGATATGGTAATTGCAAGCCTTAGTGCGTACCGTGAGGTGCCAAGTGCATGCCTTACTAACTAACGAGTACACACCCGCACGTTTCGTAGTAAGCTTGCGGCTTGAACTGTCTCCTGCCTACGGTAACAGACACGTCTGCTATGTCCAGACAGAACGGCAGCGGGTAAACTTTGACTTGTCATCAAGGCTCTTTGGGCAAAGGTGTTAGAGTTCTGTTCAAAGTAAACATAAGCATCGATAAACATATGCATTCGTGGGGCTGCGAGAGGCACAAATAAGGCGCGGGAGCGATTAGGCGAACGCTAATACTACACACGCTTGTCAAGTCAGATTTGGGTTTCGTAATGCAGAGAAAATCCGCTGTATAGTTTGGTGAAAGGTGGTCCCGATCATTCCAAAACAACAAATAACCCGCCTGATTTGGTGGCTACGAAAGCATAACACTCTAAGCGAGTCCAAACAGAGCCAGCCAGGATCACGAAAACCGTTCGTTGAACCCTTCGGGAAGGGCAATCGTGGAAAGCAATAAGGATGACGCGTTCGAGCGCAGCGGCGTAAGAAGGCAACGGTCGGCCGTACCGGCATGGACATCGAGGAAACCCGTCACTCACGTTCGAGGCCGAGACAAACAGGGTGTGCACGTAATAATCCGGAAGGTAAACCTCTTTTGCCTCAGAAAACGTCTAAACGATCGAGAGAACCGGTTAGAACAGTTCCAGCCTGAAAAGCATGGCGGGCGCTGCGGCGAGACCGTCCGTGAGGAGTACCGCCGCAATGAGTGCGTTGCTGACAAAGAAGGAAGGATTAGAAAAGTGAGCGCGCGGGAATCGCGCCTCGAGAGCAAACCTTCGCGGCCAAGTGATTTGATTGCGGTTCAGCACTCGGGTGACTGGAGCACCTTCACTCACGCCATGATCTTTATTGCCTCAAAAAGTCCAAGCTCCGAGAGGGGCCGACTACGCAAAATAATGTCTTGGAGTCTGCGAGGATACGCGCTGCGTTAGCTTTTGTCGGGTATCACGAGCCACTTACCTCGGGGAACCGATGGGGCTCGCAAGCCGGATCAAGTGACAGAGACGGTCTCGGATGCGCGGAAAACCCGGATCGGTAACCACACAGTGCGCGCCGACGGCTGGAGATAATTGAATGGAACGGCAGAGTTTGCTCAAGTGAGGGGCATAAGCGCGCGCGACTTGCGGACTTCCTGGCTCTGCTGACAGACTGTCAGTCCCCGTACGGTTTGGATCGGCGGCGAACTCGGATGCGGCGCGTCGGGGGTTCCTCACTCACTCACTATCTCGTTTCACGCACGCTAGAAGTCGCAAAAACCAGTTCCATTTGCGTAGTCGGCTTCTTTGCCTCGGTGGCGTCGTCGTCGTCTCGTGGCTCGTACCTCATTCACCACTCAATCATCCATCCGCTCTAACTCATCACACTAACTTACTCGCTCGCCATGCGCGCCAATCACCGCCGTCCCGTCAGCCGCCGACTATGAAGGCCGGCTACCACGCGACCATCACTAATAGCAATAATAACCGCAACACACCAGCCCTCGGTGACGGCTGCGGACGGGCACAGTGCTGCAGCTGATGGACGTGGTGAACCGCATGACACGACAAAATTACCGTGACACTCACTCAACGACGGTTTTCGAACACCAACGAGTGAACTCGATGCATGGAGCGGAAATTTCGACGTACTGCGGTTCCAACACAAAATACGTTCGTGTGTGGCCATAACACGGCGCGTTTGCACCGACCGTTGGCAACTTTCAGGCATCGTCCGGTGGCTTACTACAATGGAAAGCGGAAAGGAAATCCAGAGACCGAGAAGTTTGTTTGTGCGTGTAAACAGACTCCATGCAAAAGCGAGTCGATGCCGCTTGTTTGCATCGCATAGTTCGACTAACGACTTCATTAGGGGATTCGCGGTTAACCACTCGATACTCTTTGCGCGATCACACTCCGTCACGGGACAAAGTTTGTCCCCACGGTTCCGACCGAGACCGTCGGCTGATATTGACACCGCTTCACGGCTCGGCTTTCCGCGAAACGTACCCTCTCCGTTGAAGCCCTACGGACGCTTTGAGCAGTACGGGATGACGCCGTTTGCAGTGCTGAGACTACAGCGATGCTGCTGCACGGACAAAGGACGATGGAGAGAAACCGAGCAGCGTCTTCCTTCCGGCTTCCTACGCACCGTGACTTAATAAGACTCTCTGTACGCATGCGGCCTCATCAAGGGCAACTGTGGGATCTCATTTTGCGAAGGATAGGAGGCTTTAGGGAAAGGTCATACACGCAGCTGGCAACACTACAAACCGAGTCTATTCATGCGCTGCAAAGTTCGCGCAGAAATGAATGGTGACATCGAAGAAGGGCCTGCAATGTGCGCCTTGCATCTACCGTAAAAACGTAGATCGTTTGTTCTTTCACTCGGCGCAGATGCCACTCATGGGTGGCATGAGGCATTTATCAGCGCCGAAAATTCGCGTTAGGGCTGTGAACCTTTGATCCCACAGTTGGCAGTGACGGTATTTGCACATGTTTCTCCGTACGGACTTGGCATTTCTTCGGGCTTTTCTGTGAGAGTCTTAGAAGAACTGTTGGCAATTAAAATTAGGCGCAATCGCATAATGCGAACGCTAATTGATGTGTTCAGCGGAAATTGCTTGCTCTTGACTGAGCCGCTGTCTTGCTTAGGCATTAGCAGCACTCGAGTCCCGGCCTACGGTAGGGACGGTTCAAAAACAAGACTCGCGAAGTGGTTGCTTGTAGAGGAAGCAGGCACAAGTGGCGGTGAAGAGAGATTTGTCAAGTGAGAGTGGCCACTCTCGAGAGCTCAGTGCTTGCCCGCGAAGCGGACTGTCAAAACGGCAAGTGCGGGAGACGAGTGCGCAGGCTGCGGCCAGGCGTGTACCGACAAGTGTACAAGCGTTTCGCCACCCACTTCATCGACTACTCTTGCCAACCGACTTACGGGTTGTGCTAACTGCGCGAACTTGTCACGCTGCGCGCGCCGCTCTCTCGAAGATCGTCTCTTCGCGGTCGAGCAGCGCTGGTCGAAGAAGCGCGGCCGCTAGCGCTCCGCGACGGCATACCTTTGTTTACCGCTTGTGCGGAAGAGAGACTCGAGTTTAAATCAAGTGGATGAAGCAAATAATTTTGAATGGGATCTGGCTCTAACCAAGTGGGCTGCCGGTCTGCCGAGACATCAACCCGTCCTGCGGATCCCACTGTTCCGGTTATTCGTAACTCCAGGGATAATGAACCGTGCAACTTGCGTAATGTCCGATTGTCGACGTCCGGAATAGTCGACAAAGTCAGTGAGCTTCAACATGGGGAAAAGTTGAAGCCGTTATGGGGATCCTAGACGCTTAGAGACCACTGCTATAGTCGTTAGCTGCATCTAAAATTCAGCATTTTCTAACTTACGTACATAGTACTTCTAACTCCTACCATAATAAACGGGTGAGTAGACCTGAAGACACCGGTGAAACCATAATAGACTAGGAGAACCGCATTACCACAGTGGGGCGCCTGTCGCGAGGAAGGAACGGTGGTGGCAATGATGTTGCGCATATTGACGATATACGAACAATGAGCCGTCCGCAATCGTTCGGCTGCTGCGACCGGTAAAGGTTGGGTATCTGCGGTTGGCGTGAGGTAGGTAGACCGGTTTCCACGTTTTACTCAAAACACATCCGTACACAGACGGCGCCGATCCGTCCTCGTACCCGCAGTGCGACCACGTCCCCATCCATCCTTTCACGCTTTTTCGCAATTGAGCCTCATTGACTCAACTCGGTTCGGAGCCCACCGCGCAACAATGACAGAACCACCGCAGGAATGGAGCGAGAGAAAATTGATGCAGTTCCAAAAAAGACTCATGAGTGTAAATCTCCAGAAACCTTACAGGCATGGACTTGAAAACAAGTAAAACTTTTATGCCTTACAGGTACGACAGGGATAATCAAACATTTCAAAGGTAATCATTATAGCGGAGGCGCGCCACATACCCTTGTTTTTTCAACCGTACTCCGGCAGCCATTCGCCAAGCAGAGTCTAGCTTCTGAGATATCCGTTATACGCAAATTCATGTATGGTTAGGCCTATAAATGGCCTATGTAACGTACTTGGGCCATCAGTCGGCTGCGCCGCTAGTCAGCTCAACTTTTTGTTCGCTCTCTCCAACTGCTTTCGACGTGACCATGGCTCAATCGGTTCCTCCCGGCGACATCACCACCCAGCCCGGCACCAAGATTGTGTTCAACGCTCCGTACGACGACAAGCACACCTACCACATTAAGGTATCTGCTAAAGGTGACGAGTGCCTAATCCTCGATTATTCAGATCATCAACGCTGGTGGTCGTCGCATCGGATGGGCCATCAAGACCACCAACATGAAGCGCCTGGGCGTGGACCCGCCGTGCGGTGTGCTCGACCCCAAGGAGGCGGTGCTGATGGCAGTCTCCTGCGACGCCTTCCAGTTCGGCTCCGAGGACACCAACAACGACCGCATCACCATCGAGTGGACCAACACGCCGGACGGTGCCGCCAAGCAGTTCCGTCGCGAGTGGTTCCAGGGCGACGGCATGGTTCGCCGCAAGAACCTCCCCATCGAATACAACCCCTAAGCCATGCCCCCGCATCTCATTACTTCACCCATTTGTCTAGAGCCTTACAACCATTCCTCAATAAATAAATTACCTATGATTTTTTGTAAGCCTTGCAAGTCTGTGTTAACACTAGGGTCTAGTGACAGTCGAGGGTAGAACCAGGGTTCTAAACTGGTTAAAATGTCACGATTGGACTGTACCCGAGGCAGGCGGTAAGCAGGAAGAACAGTCATGTAGGGGAATGCCTGCCAAGCCATGCTTAAAATCGTACGCATGGTATGGAAGCTTTTCACATCACGTCGACTAACCAGATCGGATCAGACCAGATGTGATGTCAACGTGCTTTCTGTGATGTTTGTTACATGTTAATATACCTTACGATTATAAACGGCTTGCAACTGAGGTTCCCTTCTCCAGCGCTTAGCGTGGTTAGCTATCAAGCATCAGCTGACAAACGCTGGCATTCTGCCCGGTGCTTAATCTGCCGGCTGCTCCTGAACTGTTGCCTGCTCGTCACAATATTTGTCACCTAGCTAGGTATGTCGGCCAAAAAAGCAGCTAAGCAGGGCCCGTCGAAGGAGAAAGACGATAACGAGCCCGGAAGCTGGGAATGCACCGTTTGTACCTTCCGCAACAAGTACGAAGCATTCAAGTGCGAGATATGCGACACTCGGTAAGGTTCAAAAGCAATCCGTTTAACGTCAATAGCGGTTTCAGCAAAGGAACTTCGACCAGAAAACCTCGAGTCAATCAAAACGTCGTTCAGCAGCAAGCGCTCGCCCAAAGCTTGGTCCAGCAGCAGGAAAAAGCTCAGAGGTAGGCATCTTCGCTTAGTCTTCCCTTGCAAGCACGCCTAAACAGGCGTAGTTGAATTGTCCATCATCCTTAGGTTAAACTAAAAGAGTAAAAGTGATATGCATCATTTAGGAAGAACAGAAGCAGCGACTCTAAGTCGCACAACTCTCCCGAAAGCACCATGTCCGGCGCAACCTCCTCGAAAGCGGCGCTTCGTTTCTCGAAGACTGGCGGTCAACCGACGCGAGTGTTCAAGCGACGCCCAGTACCGTTCAAGGACTCACTGGTGGTGCGCAGCTCGCCGAAGAAGCGTCAGGTTACTGCCGCTGGCACGACGGTCACCATCACCGAGTTCAAGCCTCGCACCTCGGCTCGTGGGCGCAAGCGTGCTAGCGAATCCACGAAACAGTAATTGCTCTCTAAGCCTTACCTCAGCCTGCCTGCATTCACACGCACACTACCTATCATCACCGCTTAGCATGTGCTGCCATTTATTATCATCTAATCATTCATATTCTTCATTATTTGATTAAAGTTGAGGAAAATATTCTTTGCATTATCTGAGGCAGCTGCGCTGTGTCCGTTGCGACGAATGCTCTGCCCGCCGGCAGCGCACGTTGTAACCTGAAAGGGAAAAGGGTCAGAGTAACAAACGTGCTTCCAAAGCTTACCTCTCAGCCTGCTCTCCTAGAGAGCCGATGAGGATGACGTAGGCATTCACGGAGTCGTCAGTGTCCAGTACGTCCGCAAGGTGGGATGGCCGAATGCCGTAGCGGTCGAGATTCGCGTCCGACAACGCTATCACAAAACGCTCGTCCACGTCGGACTCTTTAGCCAGTTGCTTTGCGGCAAACTCGATGGACTCTAGCGTGTAATCGCCGCTTACGCAGAACTAAAAGTTAGACTGAGAATAATTGCGACGCATGGCCTTATCCCACCTGAGAATGCGCGAGCATTTTCTTAAGTACGTCCAGGCGGAGTTTTTCGTTACGAGGAGGGCAGTTCGCATCGACGAACGGAACGTTGGGGCTTTCACCCGAGTGGCCGACAACGTCATACTAACCCTTGAATTAGTCTCTGCCTCAAACTTCGACTAGCCTTTATCTTATCCGCTTTTCCATCCAAAGCTTCCATCACGAGGAGCGTGGACTCCAAGGATCGCTGTAGTCTGTTGTCGTACCCGTTGAAGCGGTACATCGAGCCCGAGACGTCTACGCACAGACGTACACGCTTGGGCTTCGTCTGCACATGCCCTGGATCCGGTGGCAGTTCTATGCGTCGTCTACACGTTCTTCTTAATTTTGGCGTACACAAAGGTCACTACCTGTAAATGGTCTTCTCTCCGGTCATCCCCTCGATGAGCTTCCCGTCATCGAGGTCTCCACTGGTCTGATGCTTTGCCCACTGTCGCTCCTTCTCCTTAGCCTCCAGTGAGTCGATTATGTTCCGAAGGATGGTGACCTGTTTGTCGACTTTCTTATGCAACTTGCTGTAGGCGTCCGCATCGTACTCGCTCATCTCGATTTCCTGAACAGGCATGTTGATTGCGCTAAAGGTGGATTCATGCGCGTTACCCTTAAGCGCTTGGCGTATTCCTTTTTTGCCACTTCTCGCGCTTTTTGCAGAATGTGCTCGGGCACCTGTTGCTTCGCACTGTCCGGCATCTGTGTCACATCGTGGCCTGCATCAAGACGGAAGGGACCGCCAACTCCACCAAGACCCGCAGTGTTGTAGCCGCCGGTGCCGCCAGCCCAGGTGTTTCCTCCCACGTGTGGAGTATTGTTGGGGTCGAGCTTGCCGATCTTCGGCTCGTCCAGCTTGGACATATCGACTTGGCTCTCGTCCTTCTCGAATTCGATCCTTTCGGATCCGTCCTCCAGACCGATCATGCGGCTCCAGTTGCGGTAGGAGTCCGCCAAGGAGGCCTCGTCGACTTCCCACTTGCGTATCGTGCCCGAGGTGTCGCATGTGAGAAGCGCGTCATCCTCAGTCTTTGCGATAACAAATGGAGTTCGGGCGAGGGTCATGATCCAGGAGTGTTGGTAGTGAACACCGTGCGGCTGAGGCACTGGCAGGTACTGCACGCTGCCCTTCTTCGTGTCTACCACTTCGAGGAAGCCACTAACCGCAGCTAGCGACAGGTCTTAATCAGAACGGGGTTCGCAATCCCAGTCGATTTCCATATGATACCTTTTGGTATAGCCCTCTTTGGCGCCTCCCAGTTAGGTAGCGCGCGAACAACGGCACCATTGTTGAGTAGCGCGATCTCTCTTTGCGCATCGGCAAATCGAAAGTGCTCGTCTGTCGCGTAGAATGGTCGTCGAGCACCGGATAGCTCTTCCTTAGGGTCTCGCTGCCAGGCGGTTACCTGGCCCGACGTCTAAAGCAGGCATTAAGATCGCTTTCGCGTTTTACCGGGCGTATCTATGGCTCTTACCAGTGTGTCTGGGAATAGATTCGACTTTAGCGCATAGAATCCATCAGAAGTAAGCACTTGAGGCGACACGCCGTTTTGACCCTCAAGGTTTACTGCGCTGAGCTTCACATAGTCTTGGAACTGTCGAGGAATCTCGCTGGAGGCATGAACTTCCCGAAGGAAAACTCGGTCGTTCTCCTCGATTGTCAGTAGTCGAATTCTAAAACGCATATTGTTCAAAGCCGAGATCCACTTGTGCGCGTGGTTACCCATTGTCCGTAGTTACAAGAATGTGATGATTGTTGACCGATAAGGCATTCTGAACGGCAACGTCTTCCGGCAGAATGAAGCGCGTGGATGAAGGTGTGTCTGGGTCCAATACATGAAGAACCGACCCGTTGCGTTGGAAGAATACTGGACGACCATCAGCGGACGCCGACATTCGGAAGTGATTCACCGTGCTGTTTACTAAAACTGGAAATTGGTGCACTCTCACAGACTGGATATTACCAGGTAGCGGAACGAATTTGTTGACGAGCCTGGTAATGCCGCTTGACGAGGCGTCAGACGGAACTTCTTGGATGGACATCTCCTCGGGATTGAAGATTAGCGTCGCGTTGGTCTGGAAATACGTAAGAGCATATTGGAGGTACGCATATGGCTAACGTACGGTTTCCTCGTGGATCACCACTGTACCGCTGCCTCCAAGACGGGCAAGTTTGATTCGAGGACGAAAATTTCCGCGAATGGTAGGAAACCACCTGGAGATGTCAATCTCCATGCATTCGTTCGACTTCCTATCCCGGATCATGTAGAGCGTAGGAGGGTTCACGGTGGCCACCAGTATCCTGCCGCCACCAATGTCGATGCAGTCGGAGCAGATGTTGGCTTCGCTGATAGGGAGGTGCCAAGAGAGCTGCTGCAAGTCGAGGATATTACGGGTCTCACGTGCTATGTCGCTAACCTGCTCGGTGAAGCTGCTGCTGCGTAAGTGTCGTATTTCTAGTCCTGAAGTTCGAAAGCGCAGAAATGTCTTATTCTGAAAAACGGCGGCGTACAGTTACGCATAAGGACTAGACCGCCAGTGTACCTGTTGTGGCAGTGCTATTGTCTCAAACTTTATCCTCGTCGGTACAGCGTTGTCCTTGACACCCCAATCGCCAATAACCTTTGGTGGTTCAAGCGGAAACCGAGCTGTCAAGTATACTTTTCCTCGATCCACACCTAAAGAGCAAGCTGTTAGACCGGATTAGACAATTCTCACTGCAGTGATCTGATTTAACTTTCTCAAAGTTTGACATGGCTTCTTAGCTTCTAATCGTAACTGTTCAGCGCCTTCGGTAAAGATGCACAGTTTATTCCTTTCTCAGTGGTTCTTATTGACAGTTTTGCGAGCACTTTCATGTTTACGCTTTAACGGTACTTGCAGAGCATTCTTACCGACAGGGATGCCGTGGTTCCGAAAGACCTAAACAAGACATTGGTGAAATCAAGAATCTCTTTTCATTGGGCCTCACCTCCTGTACGCTGTCCATAACGTCTTTGTCGTAGTTGTCGAAATCGAAGACGTTCCGCACGATCTGCGTGATCGGGTCCTTGGGGAATATCTGTAGATGCTTCACGATGTTCACCAGCTCTCGCGTCGAATACGGATAGGACAACAGCGAGTTGTCGGCAAGCTCACGAAGATCACTGAATATGGCAACCAGCTGCTCCAGTGTGGCTTCCGGGACGTCTAAAACCAACAGTGAGCATCAACCGCATTAGTCAGCGAGTGTTACCTGGTCCGTACTGCTTCAGCATAGCTATTTCGCTGGTCTTGCTGGGATTGTCCACAACATGAACGGAGAAGAGGTCGCCGAGAACGCCGAATAGATCGTTTCCGAGGAACGGAAAGCCGGGTCGGTTCGCAAGCATTATCATGCGGAAGTTTCCATGCATGACTAAACGAAGTGCAAATGGCAGACGCTACTCTGAGCGTTGGCACCTACCGATATCCTTTTCACTCGTTGCAACAGCATTAGGTGGACAAATGCGCCTTCCGTCGGATAGGTACAACACTTGCGAGTCCAAGAGAGACTTCAAGATGGCAACAACGTGAAGAGGTGCTTTGTCCGCCTCATCAACGACGAGAACCAGTCCTTCTTTTACTGCCTTCACGAGAGGAGAATCTTCATGCTTCAGCACGCCGTCGACGACAGTCGTTTGGACGGTCAAACTCTGCACTGTAGTGTCTCTGAAAGAGCATATAGCTTTGAGGAGTCCGATTTCTTCTGCGTACCTATGCAATTGCATGTACTGCCTTGGCCTGTTGATGAGCTGCAGAAAACGGTCAGTGATCTTGTTCTTCCCGACGCCCTGGTTGCCAATAAGGAGAAGGTGGGAGCCGAGCTCAAAGTCCTTCGCCATGTCATCCATTACGTCCAAATGCTGCAAGAACATGTATAGGTAATTGACAAATAGTGCATGTGCAACGTACCTGCTTATTATCGTAGAACAAAATGTCGGGCACGCGAGTTTCTTCCTGAAATCCGATCTCTCTGGATTGCCCCGCAGCGATTAATCGTTCTCTCCAGCTGCTATCGGTAGCCTTCGAGGCAGCTTCGTCCGCTATGCCGGCATCGTTGAGAGCCTTGTCGAACGCTGATTTTGTTAGTGACGGCATAAAGCGTGCTAGAGCAGCACGACAGATGGCTGCGCGTATTCCTTCTTCAGGGTTTCGCGTATGCCTTCGAATGATATAGACGATACGCCGCAGGGACAGAGACTGAGCGATTCCTCGAACCTAACAAGTAGCAGTTTCGTGGGTTTTACCAATTCGTCACTTACACCAGCATCATGTGATTGTCGTAGCTTCTCGACGAATGCAACCAGCTTGCGTGTCACTTTCTCTGACGCATTAGGCACAAGCTTCTGCACGATCCTCACTTGCTCGTCCACTGACATCGGCTTCAGGGAGTGGAACAGAAAGAGCCCATTGACCTGTTCGTTCAGCCACTTCGTAGAAGCATTGGCGCTTTCGGAGTCCCCGAGAGCGACGAGTCGGAAACGATCGTGGATCTTGTACACTTTTCTGAAACCAATCCGTTATTGCGTAACCTAGCTGCACTTTATAGCGTACTTGCTGTTGAGCTTCTCGACGTCCATTCCAGTTTTCTGCGCTAGCAGGTCAAAACTCGTGGAGCCGATCAGCCGGGAACCGTCGGGCAGTTGAAGGTATCGGTGGTGAATCAGGGACTTTAGCATCTCGGCCGTGCTCCAATGAATCCGTTCGATGCCGTCGAGAATACAGAGCTTGCCTTCCTTGGCAGCCGTGATCAGCTGACTGTCCTCCCAAACGGTGTCGCCGTTTTCGAGCATCCGTCGTTGCTGCACCAGCTCCCGGCTGTTCATGTCCTACACTACGCTAGCGTGTGATTCTCGCTTAGTTATGCTTCCATGCCTGATAAAGAACGACAGTTTCGGCTTCGTAGCCCAGCCGCCGAGCAAATTCGCTGACGAGTGTGGTCTTTCCGCTGCCTCGAGATCCCAGCAGGCAGAAATCGGTCGTCGAATGACTGAGAAGCATATCCGCAAGCATGCGCTCATGCTCCGTCGTGGATACAAACTGATGAAGGCTGTCATTCAACTGGCTCCCACCGAAAGGCACCTAAAGAGAACGTCGCTCTACAGATGGGCGTGGCTAGTACGGAACTTACCTTTACCGTTAAAATTTGACTACCAAACGTTGCCTTGACGGTGGCTGCACTATCATTTTCTGGCGAAACTTCGCTGATGCGCGATGGGAGTTCCTTATCAGCCTTCTGGATAGAGAACTTTTTAAAGATGTCCTCCAGTACGGGTTGCTGATCGTCCCTCTTCAGGATAGTGTTTTTGGGATAGCACAGCTCGACTATGTAGCTTTCCGGATATGACGGGTTGTTGTTCTGAATAGCATGTTTCAGTAAACGGATAAACGACGGTGTGCGGAACGTACCCATACTCGAACCGCGTGCACCATGCTGTCGAGCGGGAATAGCGGTAGTCCAAGGCTCTTGCCATCGGTCACTTGCGAGTTAAGGGCGTAAGCAACGGCAAGGACGTTGTTCAGCCGCATGGGTTCAACGTTTGGAGCGAGAAACTCGCATAGCCGCGACATGGTTTCAAACGGGAGCTGGGTTATGTTGCGACACTGAAAGCGTGATCGCAGTGGCGGATCCAGCGTGTGTCCTTTGAACGTTGGTACTGGGATGCCAAGCGCTATAACGTGGAAGTCCTCCGACACCCTTTCAAGCTTCATTCTTCGTAGGTCTTCTTCGGAATACTTCTGCAACACTGAATGTTTGCCTACTTAGCGACGTGCGTCATGCCTGCAGAAGTTTGTCGTATTTCGAGGGATCCATGAGAAAGCGACCGTCGTCTAGCTGCATCTCTCGATTTCCAGCAGATTGTTGAGGATTGGCAACACATTGCGCTCGGCCTTCTCCACTCCGTCGATCACCAGCACTCGGCCGTTCAGAGCTGCCCTCACCGCACACTAAACGCAAGCTTCATCACTTGGAAACGTGACAAGAGTTCCTCACCAAATCGGAATAAAATGCATTTCCAGAGCGAATCTCCCTGCGTTGCTTTATGTCGGCTTCCGTCGTATCGCGAGTAATCGGCAAGTACTCGAACTCACGGTTGCATAGCTCCTGCAACGTCATGACGTGTTTAAGAGACATAAAGTTTTTTCCTACCAAATATTGGAGCACGAGTTGTGTCCGTAAGAACCCAGGCACGCCGATTAAGAAAATGTCCTGCTTGAGGAGGTCCTTCTGCATGAGCCATTTTATGTGCTGTACAATCGCCGATGGTGGATTGGCATCAGCTGAAAAGGACAGTCAAGCTCAAGCCGAAATATGGTTAGAGAATTACCGAAGCCAGCCGGCACCAGCTCTGCATTCTTCGGCTTGCGCACTGGTACGCGGACATCACCGATCTTCACGAAGTTCTTGTCGGCCGCATCTGAACGGACCATTCTTCAAAGACGCAAAGAATCACGTCACCAGCATACCATGTAAGCCTCTCCTCCCGGGAAGCCCTCCTCTTCTGATTAGCAAAGCAATCATGCCGTTTGCATGAGCACCTTGAACCAACTGAACCGCTGATGAGACACTTTGCACTGGCGCTTGACCCAGACGAACCGCTGAAACGCTACAAAGTACACAGAACACTCAATGATCGCCTGGAAAGTGCAAGGACATCTGCGTCCAGAATAAGCTACTGTTCTGATGGGTTAGCGTCTATCCGAAAATAAAAGTCTAACAAATAGTAGTTAGTACGTGCTAAGCGCGCTAGATCCGAAAGAACTAGGCGATCTTCTTGGTGACGCCTACGGGCCACCACAGTTTACACGGTTCACTGAAGTTGGACCTTGAGTAATTCTATTCGAATTAGAAGAAAGCCGATCAAGGCTCCCAACACTGAGAGAAATGTTTGTGCCATGACGATCCTAACGCATGGCGATGAATTTGAGTTTTAGTTGAAACTACTTAAGTTGCACCGAGCCCAACGCAGATAAGTAAAGTACACGTCAAGTGCACTCCGTAAAACTTGCGTAACCCACAAAACACTTCGGGCTCTTTGGTTTTAATCAGTGAACCAGGCGGAGCATAATAGTTGTGGTTGGGCGAGTCGAATCATATTTTACAAACGGCCATTCTGACAAACACTGAACAGAGGCCGCGTTGGCGTCTTTAAATAAGGAGAACAATGGCGTACATAGCACTAGTTCGTAGTAGTCAGGACAATACACGAAATCAAGCAAGAGGGACGTCAAAGAAGCTACAGTGTGAGTGGATCCGGTTCACCAAAGGCGAAGGGTGCGCCGAAAGGCGGACACGATTACGATCACGGCACCGATCACAACGTAGAACATTTCGCGTGTGGAGCGTCGCGCATTCTCGTCTTCGAGCTCGCCCACCCTCGTTGCCAAGCGTCCCAGCTGGCGTCGCATCACCTTCAGCTCGCGCAGCGGATTCTCGTCGACCATTATGGATGATTGACTGTCTTCTTCCTTTTGAGCTGACTGAATAGACATGTGGTTAGGTAGGGTAACTGGCAACTAGGTAGACGAGGTGCTGACAAAGTATCTCACATAATGCGGACGCGGTTCGCCTTCGGGATACGGCGGGTACGGAAGCTCGTTTGCGGTGATAATTTCAGGCACAGCCACGCTGCTTTCCTAAATGTTTGGACTAACGACTGGCCAAAAGAACACAGTCGTCGAATAGTCACCTGACATACCGTTGGAATCGGAGGGTTGAGCTTGTCGGAAAGGATTTCCATCGGCTGCGAGGGGCCCACTCGATGTCCTTCGCCGCCGACGACTGTTATTCTCTCCGGCACGCGCATTGTCTCGCTGACGCTAAGCGGATGTCTTGGCACCGATGACGATCGTCCTTTACCAGCGACGTAGATGTGCTCGGGAACAATCATTGCTAAATACCGAAAAAGGATTAATTGGCGACAAATAATGAAGTGGCTGCCTGCGCAGCAGGGCGTTTGAAAGCGTCAACCATCTGCATCAAATGATACTGCCATTTAATCATAGCTTAGAAGCTACTCCGGTACTATCGCGCAGTCACCGAAACAACGGAATCACGCAGAGTGTAACGAATGGGTCAATCAATCGAGAATCCTGACGTTAGAAAACTTAAAATCTCACAACGATGGAGCTTTCACATTGGGTAGATGGCGTCGCTTGCATAGCATTGCCTCATTTCCGAAGTCGTCGGCCGCTAGGTCGTGGTCGGTTCGACCGACGACCAGAGCAAGCGCCCTTTCGCATTTCCTAAGCGTCCTCTTTGTATCCAGAGCTTCCTTCAGTGATTTAGCAAAACAATATTCGTTCAGTCTACAATAGCGGTTCAACATTTATAGCACTTGAAGAGATTATTTTCAGATGGTTGACGCTTTCAAACGACCTGCTGCGCCGGCAGCCAGAGGTATGTATCTCAGTGCAAAAAAGCGTCCGAATTAATACAACGTTGTTCAGATGCTAAGCGCGCCCGAATGGACGAATCGGGTGCTCTGGTTCTTGCTCCGGGAACTGGTGAACAAGCAGATTCGACGCGGACGTCCGGCTTGCAAGCACCGATCATGCTGCTGACGGGACACGAAGGAGAGGTCCGTTTCGTCAAAGCGTACTGACGGACAGCATGCGCTTTTAGATCTACGCCGCACGCTTCAGCCCAGATGGCCGTTGCTTGGCATCCGTCGGCTACGATCAGAGAATCTGTAAGCTTATACTAGCATTGGCGCACGTTCTAGATCACTGCTTTTTAGTTTTGTGGGACGTGTACGGCGACTGCGAGAACTTTTCTGTACTTCGCGGACACACCGGTGCCATCATGGACGTTCACTTCAACGCAGATGCCAGGTACTTAGGACGAAGCAGTGCTAGTAACGTCAAACATGTACAGCCACCTCTTCACGTGTGCAACCGACAAGACTACTCGCGTATGGGACATGGATACCGGGGCATGCCTGCGTAAATTCAAAAATCACACGGACTTCGTCAACAGTTGCCATCCGGCTAGACGCGGCCCCGAGCTCATCTGCTCGGGCGGTGACGACGGACTCATCATCGTATGCAGACTATCATGTAGTGTTTCATAATAACAACTTTCCTGATTAAGGTGCAAGATCTGCGCGACAAGGACCCTGCGTTCAAGTTCGAAAACGCCAACCAGTACCAAGTAACGGCGGTTACCTTCACCGACACGGCTGAGAAAGTGATCTCCGGAGGAATTGACAACGTTCTCAAGGTGACAGCAGTTTATTCGTTTCGAACTTGTACACGACGGCTCTCTAGATTTGGGATCTGCGTCGTGGTGACGAGCCGCTGGTTCTCGCGGGACACACCGACACGATCACCGGAATAGCTCTTTCACCGGACGGCAGTCACGTCTTGTCCAATTCAATGGACTGTACTGGTATGATTTTGGCCGTCTATCCCTGACATGCAGTGGCGGTATTTTAGGCAGGATTTGGGACGTGCGTCCGTACGCGCCAGAGCAGCGATGCGTCAAGGTGTTCACGGGGCACCAGCACAACTTCGAGAAGGTCAGTCACTTACCTTCAACGTTTAGCAGTTTTCACTTTGACGCTTGTCTTACGCTCCCGGCAACTTTTAGAATCTCATGAAATGCGCGTGGTCGCCGGACTCTCATCGCATTTCTTGCGGATCCAGCGACCGCTTCGTATACGTCTACGAGGTGGGATCCCGGCGCATCGCCTACAAACTGCCCGGTCACCAGGGCTCTGTGAATGTCGTCGACTTCCACCCCAAAGAGCCAATCCGTAAGTTTACTGACCTAACTCAAGCAGACCCTATTTTGCAGTTCTCTCGGCCGGAAGCGACAAACGAATCTACTTGGGCGAACTGGACCATTAATTTCGTTGCACCTCTGTTTTCGCTGTTTCACTATGTTTAAGCACATGGTTCAATAAAGAAAAGTCACCGACGTTACGCAGTCGCTATGCAGTGCATCGACAACGAGGATGACTTTGGATTAGTGATTTGTTTGCAGGAAACTAACTAACACCGCGCAGTGCGCCGACTTGAGCGTACTCCATCGCGTAGCCAACTAGCCGACACCTTCCAACTGTTGTGCGCTAGATGGAGACAATAATCGTACCCGCTGAGTTTATTAAACTCAAGTCTCGTTAAGAATACGCCGCTGTCAACAGTCAAAGTAACGTTAGAACACTTTAGACATAAGTGAGGCACCCGGAAGTCACAGAAGAGAACGACCCGAAGAGTCAGTTATTGGAGACACTGGAAAGCCGAGCACCGAAGTCGAAGGCAGGGAGTCATGCTCACTTGGCTTTAAAGGGGACAGACGGTAATCGGATGAATTGGGGAAAATGCGGAAGGAAACTTTAGGAATTTGAGCTAGGCCTGTTACTTCGCTTGCAAAAATCACGTCGTTCGCGGTCGAGTGTACGTGACCTGCTAGGCAGGACGCACGAGATACATTTGGAAACCGAAGTAACGTGCCTCTGTTAGGGTAGAGGTGCAAGTAGGAGGTATACAGAGTGAACGTCGGAAGAAACTGTGGCCGGTGACTAAGACCCGTGTTTGTCTGAGAGAGCTGACCGAAAACTAGAAGTCGTCCTCATCGTCGCTGAGATCGAGGTCAAAGTCGCCGAGAGCATTGCTGCCGCGCATCATGCTCTCCACACCACGCACGCGCTCGTACACGATCTCCGCCATATGCTTGAAGAGTCCGTGATCGAAGCATTTCGTCGGGTTCTACAATGGCAGTTTTGTTACAAGCGATCAGCTGACTAAGCCGCTACCCAGTGCAGAAGGGAAGCGTCCAAGCGATCTTTGAAGAACTCGATGCCTTGGTAGCCCTGGCCGTACAGATGCTCCACATTAACACACTCAACCAGCATGGCGAGGACGTTGTACGTGACAGTTGCGCCATCAGCACGGAAAGACTCCTAAATTACCTACTTGCTACCGGCGAGGAGCAAGAACAGTTAACCTACGTTCAAGAGTACGCGAACGAGGTTGGGCAGTTCGATGAACACGCCGTACAGGCACTGGTTCTTCTCAAGTTTTGCTGCGGGCGGCACGTCCTGTAAGTAACGCTTTTATCCCAGAACGGAAAGCGTTGGTAACAGCACCAACCACGGAATGATGTTGACCCTTACCTTAGGAGGTGCCATTTTGAAGGTTTCGAACAGGCCTTGTTCCTCCGCTTGGCCGAGTAGGCCCGCGACGAGGACGGCAACGAAGTACTGGCGATGCACAGCAAGACAACCCACGTCGCCGAAGAGCTTGATGATGCGCAGATGTGCGCCATAGCAGTCGTCGAGATCCATCAGCATCAATCCGAGTGCTTCGATGACCTCGTCCGTGTATTCCTTGGAGAGCCCGCCGAGAACCTTAAGCAGAACGTTAGAACAAGCATCCCGGTCGGCAAGCAACCTTGTCCATAGCCTTTGCACAGGCGTCAGTGATGGACGCGTCCGCATTGCTATCCAGACAGATACGGCACAACGCAAAGACGAGTGCCGCCATCTCGCCAGGTGCCAACAGCCCAAGATCCACGGTTGGGATGAAATTGCACCATTGTTTGAGCTAAATCCACGCTTGTGAAGTGAGCCCACAGGAGGTAAATATTCGTACATTGGTCAAGCACACAACAATGCGTTCGGCCTCCGAGGGTTCAATGCGTGCGTCATCCTCGTCTTCCTCTGCCGAACGTACGTTGTCGGCGATCGGCTCGTATTTATCGATCAGTTCCTTAACGCTCTTTCGGGGAAAAATGTCCTCGATACTGCGACACTGTGCTACGAAGCACAGGTGGAACGCGACCTCAGCAAAAGTCAGCCTCGACGGCTCGGTTTCCCCACTAATAAAGAGGTTCAGCATCTGCTCTTGCAGCTCGAAAGCAGGATGGCAGACGAATGCAGCTTCGAAGGGCGTCATGTCCATGCTGTCGAGCGCCGCGAGATGTTGAAGATTTCTGATGTACGTTTCTAAATACGACGAATTACACTGGCTTGTGCACAATGAATGCATACCCTTCTCAAGCGTACAAATCAGCCTGCGGCCAGCATAATGCACCTGGATGCTCAGCGTACTTATCGGCGCAACCTCCTTGACCAGGTCATCCACGACGGCGTTGTACTTGTTCACCTTAGAATCGTAGACCAGAAGCAGTGGCATCACTGGGTGCGGCCTGAAGCACGATTCTGCGAAGTATAACATTACGCGTTTACTTACGATGGCGGCGGTGCCAACTGCTCGTCTTCGGAGGAGTCGTCCGAGTAGTAGGAAAGGCACGCGAGCTCTCGAGCACGGTCAGCCGGCTTGTTCTGTGAAGATTCAACGCCAGGACGCTGCGCGACCGCCTTTGTCGGCTTTTTGGACTTAGCATCGGCCCGAGGACGCGAACTGCGCTTAGGCGCTGGAGCCTGATTCTCCTGTTTGTCCGCCGTGTCAGCCTTTGCTGCTGCTACTTTTGCCGTGCGTTGTCGTTTCCTACACAATGTGTAAGACACTGCAGTTAGCGACGATTGAACGTGGAACAACCGCGTACCGGTTAGTAAGGTTAACGTTGTGTGTAGAATCACTCAGCGGCATTGTTGGAGGAGCGCTGGCTGTTGTGACCTTGTCCTGCGCAGAGCACTGGACTTCCTCGACTTGGGCACTAGCGAGAAGATTTGCTGACTTGCACGCCCTCGGGGCTCCCCTTCTCTGGGACATGTGCCAATGTGCCTAAAGTTATTTGACTGAACAAAGCGACACAAAGACGGTATCAAACAACATGAAATTTTGTCATATCAATGAAAGTCTGCTGAAGAGACGGCTTCGCACGTTATTTGACTGAGAGTGAGCGTGGGAGACCTTAATCTCTGATAAACATATTCCGCCACGTGACGTACAACGCGATGGCTCCGACAAATGAAGGTTGATTCTGTGAGACTGAGTGGGGGACAGAAACGTCTAAGCAACAGCCAAATGTTTTACAAAACAAGGGCCAATAACTGGTGTAAACGGCACTCGTCGCATTAGGACGGCCGTACGAGTGTGAGAACAACGTTTAACCATCAAAGACGCTAGCGAGTGAACCCTCAACCGAGCGCGCTAGCAAGCGGCTGCCTTCACCGAAAACGAGCGCTGAACGAAATGCGATGATCCTTATCTCCCTTACTAACACGCTTGCAGACGACAGGGTTGCTTCTTTAAATCGCAAAGTATCGTCGAACCTGAAGTGCACGTTTCGCAGAGTCAATTTCAATGTGTTGAATGACTAATGAATTAGTTCGTAGTGCAAAATAAATTCATTCATTCATGCGATTCCATCGTAGCGCGTTTTCTGTCAACCAAATGACATGGTAACCGGAAGTAACAAGACACGTTTTTACCTAGGTTGTTCGATCTATTCTAACAACATGATGGACAACGTAGGGTTAGGCATTATCTATGGTACATTCAAAATCGCATCATGGACTGCGCTCGATACGTAAGCAAGGCTCTTGGCGTTGATCCCCCACACGTTAATCCGGCCGTCGCTTAGCATGTAGAGGTGGTACTTCTTCGCAAGAAAGTCGGCGTGCCTGACTAAACGCTAATTTCTAGCCGTACTTGCGGGAAGGCTACATACCGTTTAGTCCACTGTACCAGAAAATTCCCTTCGAGCGCGTTATGTGCTGCCATCGTCCAGGAGTGAACCTTGATTCAAGCTGAGCGCAAAAGCTGTTCCCTCATACCTTGTACCCGTGCACACATTTTCTAAAGGTACAAATGGCGCAACAAGTACACTGCATCAGAGTTGCTTACATGAAGTTGTGACTCCCCCGCGGCCCGTAAAGATGCCGGACAGGGAAATACGCCCAAGCTGAGATCGCATGCTGGCAACGGCGTCGACGTCTGACGTCACCAGAGAAAGGCATCCGGTTCGGTCGCCTTAATCACGACTGAATCACCAAAGGAGACGGTGTGAGACTGACTGTAGAGAGTGAAATTCTTTGAGAAAGACTTGCTACGAGCATTCCAGTCCTATACTGGCGAAGTACTGCACTGCCCACGCATCTCTAACCGGATCACCGGTGACGAAGCCCACATAAGCGATCGTAGTGCGTCGACGGGGCATGCCAAGCTCATGAACCCGCTCAAGTGAAGGCCGTGAGAATAATTTCTAAGTATGAGACTGGCGTTTATCCGACAATTCGCCGAAGTTGCACTGTTCATTATTCTTTTTGGAAAAGGCGTACTGTTGGCCTAACCTGCATGTGTCTGCTGTAGGGGACGATGTAAAAATGGTAGTGCTGAAAACGGGTAAACTTTTTACGTAATATTGAATTATTGTGGATGAAAACTGACTGAAGCGAAATGTTTAAGAAGCTCTCTTGTAATCTGTAAAAACATTGTAAATGTGCGTGCTCACATCCTTCGAGTCGTGGTCCGCCAGTTTTGCTGGGCCCGATCTGCTGGGGCACCCGCTGTTCAGCCGTATGCGAATTTTTTCCAGGTAATTTTCTATAAAAGAGCCAGTTTCTGCCTTGTGCCTTACATTCATACCCGAACGTCGCTGTGTACCCCAATCCAGTTCGATCGTCTCAAGAACCTCCGCTATCCGACTCGCTGCAATGTCGTCGAAGATCACCAAAGGAAGTCGTCCATCGGCACCGCGCGACCGGAAATCCAACGAGGACAAGGCGACGAAGAAGTCCGAAGAGAACGACAACTCGCGCAGGATCGGCGCCTTCAACGTTCAGCCGCCCACGACCACAGGTACGCCATCGGCCTTCATTGTTATCGTCTTCTTGACCTTCGCTCTTAGGTGCCTTGACCGTGCCCCTCATCCCTCTGGAGCCGTCCGGTCCCGCCAAGGTCGTCATGCGTCGCTTCGCCATGATGTGCCTGGCCAAGGGCGTCGAAAGCATCCTCCAGGTACGTCCCCCGTTTCCCAGCTGATCGTAACGTGCTCATTCAGGAGTTCCACGATCTGAAGAAGGCGTGCCCCACGGCGAAGCAAGTGAACTGCGCAAGTTTCGAGAGGCACCCGGCGAAGAACCGCTACAAGGACATCGTCTGCATCGAGGACACGCGCGTCATCCTCCGCTGGCCCGTGGGCACCGACGCGGACTACATACACGCGAACTGGATAAAAGGTAGGCGCATAGGAGTCTGTAATGTGTCATTGTTTCACTATTCATTCCAGGCGTGCAGGGACTCGAGAAGGACCTAATCTGCACGCAGGCACCCAGAGCGGACACTTCGCCGGACTTCTGGCGCATGGTCTGGCAGGAGAAGGCGGCACTGATCGTAAGTTCCTTCTTGTATATCTGTCCGTGCAGCCGGCACTTTTAGGTCATGCTGTGCCAAGTGATGGAGAAGGGCAAGAAGAAGTGCGACCAGTACTGGCCGAAGGAAGTCGGAGAGAAGGTAAGAGAAGTCCTTAGTGTACACGCGTATCTTCCCTTTTAGAAGACCTACGGCGGACTGACCATCTGCAACGAAAGAATGCACGCCCTTGGTACGTTT